>CM077248.1:17222123-17337123 GCA_039654775.1 Spinibarbus caldwelli | reverse complement strand
GCCAACAGTAGCCTGCCATATGCTGCATCCACAAAATGATTAAATCTCTAAACTATATTATGCTTAACAATGCTGGAAATCACTTTTTCTATTATGTCACGTCGCAGAAAATGTACAGGAAGCAGTTCCACATAAAGACGCAGTTCCTCTTAAACATTACGATTTTAATGACTGTCTTTGTTCATCTATTTAATTATTTTATGATTTATTTTTAAATATTACAAGTTAAATGACAGCGAATTACATTTTACATCAATAGTTCTTTTACAAACTACTTTGGACTCTTATTAAAAATTGTATCTGTATTTTAGAGTTGTCCTTTTATCTTTTATCTCTGTACTCTAATTTTCTGTCTCATTTCATAAGGATAATTATCTCTTTTAATTCTGTTTTCATTGGCTGTACAGAATTATGGTTTTTGCTTAGCTGAAATACATAAAAGTCCAGTGTCCTTTGAAGTACTGCATTTTGAAATAAACTCACAACATTTGAACTTTATACATGTCTGAGTTTAGATGGACCTTATTAGTTTTAGCTTCAGTTATATAAGATATAAGTTTCACTTAAAAATGACATTTCAACATTTATTGTAAAATACATTATTGTGTACCAATAATTCTAAAATAATAATAATAAAAGCTAGACTAAGCTCTGAATATCCACTGACCTTAGAACTGCCCTTTAGAATGGCAATTTTGTAAAATAGATTTTTTTAAATGTATTTATTTATTTATTTGGCTAGGAATTAAGACCCATACAACTTGAAAAGATAATTTTATACACAAAATTTTCTGCTGTTCAAACTAATGATAAAAACCTATGAGAAAATGATGGCCTTTTTGTTTGAATATCCAGTAAAATTGCATCATGTCAACTGCCTAGTTGATGAATCCCAAAGGAGTAGGGATTTGCATATTTTCTTCACATAAAGATGTTAGAGACCAGATCTGTGGCATCTGGTGCTTTGCTTTAATTTAGAAATCCCAGATTTCTTCCCTTTCTTTGTTTTATATCTCTCCTTCAATCACCGCACAGGGGCTTTGTTCAGAGACCAGCCCTTAGAGGAGATAAGAGGAGGCAGGTAAGTATGGAGACTTGCAGGGGAAAGAGAGAGAGCGAGAGCTAAAGAAGATGAATGGAGTTAGATGAAAGAGAAGGAGGAGAGGGAGGATGGATGCCGAGGAGATTTCTAATGAGTCACAGGTTGATTCCGTCCATGTTAGCATGTGGAGAATCACTCGTGATGAATGACTCCTTCAGTGTTTCAATTAGGGGTGAAACTTTGCAGATCCGGTCAGTCATATTGGAGAACACACAGGTACAAGCTCACAAAAATGGATAAGAAACCAGCCAGATCTCATTAGCAGGTCTTATTTGCTGGTTTTTGCCATTTGTCAGCTTGGTAAACCAGCTGAACACCAACTAGGCCAGCCTACACCAGCTCAGGCTGTTATTTTCAGCAGGGAGCACACACAAGAACACCCTTTCAAAACAGGAACCCACTCGGTTTAACCGCAGGGATTTGGGAGTTCAGAGTAGTTTCCCTCAGCTCTTTTTTCACTTCATCCCTCCTTGACTTTTTCTTTGGCTGTGGTTGCTTTTCTTATACCTATCTTTTAAGTGTGCAGCACCAGGTGTGCCTGCAGCACCGCATTGATTTGATCCTCTCGTATGCAGCCAGCTGGCGCGCTAACCTGCGCACGCGTCTTCATTACACAAACAGGCATACCGAAACAGATCCCGTCAATGCCGCGAGACCGTCCCTTCATCAAACACTTACATCCTGACATTTGGAGACTCTCCCACCTGGGACTGTTTGACTCGTTTTCCCTTACTGCGCAGCACATTTCTAAACAGCTCCTGCAGAGCGCGCTGGCAAACATCTGCCGCGCAGGAAGCGTGCAGAGGTTGTGGCAGAGATGGTTATTGGCATTTGGTTCTGTTTTCTTTGGGTGGAGAAATCTGGTTGAAAACATGGGATACAACCTGTTAAAATGAGAAAAAAACAACAAATTCATTTACTAATCTACTGATATCTGACATGAAATACATTTATCTTGGATTCATAATGTAAAGTTATAAGTTTCAGAGTTACCAAACAAATGTTCAATATGTTATCTTTCTCTTAAAAATAATAACAATGAAGCACTAAATAATATTTAATAGAATAAAAGTGGCAGATATGTTGCTTACTTGTAGAGATGAATCTGTGATTACAAAATACAGTGAATATCCACACTAGTGTGGTGACTGAGAGGCACACATACACCTCAAAACATTAGATTCATCCGCGCTGAGGAGCCGTGGCGATGCACAATCCACGTAAAGATGATAATTCCGCAAATAACTGCAATTCCAGGTTTCAAACAGAGATGGCGATAATTAGGTCTTAATTAATTAATTAATACATTAATAACAGGTTAAGTACAAATATAATGTATATACATAAACTTGTTTGCGCATTCCAGACAGACCATCGTTACACCATTAGAGGACAGCAAGTTTGTTAGTGAGCCACCATTGAATCATTTGCTCAACCGATTTGTTCATAAGCATCGATTCATGTCTTTATGAGAGAGTCATTGAATTATTCATTTAACCAATTTGTTCAAAACATTGATTCATTTAGGAAAGGAACAAGTCTCTTAAGGAGGGAATCGCTAAATCATTCATTTTTTTCCATACTGGACTATTATTGAACTCCACATGAAATGGAAGGTCACCCTAATTCATATATTTTCTAAATGCGTGTTAATGAAATTATTTTTAACTATTGCATGCACATGTTTTATTAATTTATTATAAACTATATTTGTAGATTTTTTGCTCTCGTACCATTTAATGACAATATTATCAATATTAAATCTTGCAGTGAAATGACAGGCTTCTCTGGTGACATATGGCAGATTTCATCAATTGGTCGCATTTATTTTAAATAAATAAATAAATAACAATTTGGAGTAACATGCAACGATTAGCCTCTCACAATAACACCAAAAAAATGTCAATTTTGATTCCATGTTCTCTTTAAGTGTGTAACTTGCTGAAAAATAAATAAATAAATTGTACAATATTACACCATGAGGGAGATATCGCTAACAAATTCTCAGTCCTCTCCAAAATGGTTTCACGCTCACTGGGTAATTAGAGAACAATGTCCAGCACTTCTATCTCTAATTAAATAGCTGATAAGTATCTAATTCCCAAAGAAGCAATTGAAAACATTACAATATGAGCTAAAGACAAATCTAAAGATATCTAATATCTGTTTGCTCTAAGCCAGCACTGTGCCCAATTCCTTCCGATGATAAGAATGAAACACCTTTCAGTGGCAAGGCTAAGCTAGAGAGAGGGAGGGAGGAAGGATGAGTTGCGGATCTTCCTCATAAAAATGACAGCAGCAAAAGCCTCCACTATAAAAAGAAAAGCCAGTGCTCTCCTGGGACAAATTTATCTGGAGTGCTCAACAGTGTTAGATTTTCAGGGGAGAGAAGGGTCTCTGTGTTTGTATGTGTGTGTGTCTAAGTGGTGACAAGAAACGTTAAGGACTCCTGAAATAGACCGGTGTGAGAGGCCACAAGCTATGTGCTAAACCAGATCTCTCAACATTTTTTCCCCTGTGTTTCTTTGTCTTCAGCTTCATCTCTCCTGCTTTTGCATGTATTTATAAATCCGAAAAGGTCTATTTATTCAAACTAGAAGTGAACAAATACACCCACAGGTATGAGCAAGGGAGGAGGTGAGCATGTTGGGAGAAAAAAGGAGTGCGAGCATGACAGCAGCTGCTGAGATTTACATTAGGTTTCGCTGATGTTGATCTGTCAGGAGTCTGTGGGCTCTTTCTGCACTGTCTCTCAGATGGGATTTGTGTGTTGCACTCTGGACTTGCTTAGACTTGCACATCCTTATGTTATTGGGAACTCAAGACTGCATGTGAGATCCAGAAATAAAAATTTTGATGCAGTGATGTCCAATGCACATATGAATTATACTGTATGTTTTTATTTTATTTGTTTATTTATTTTTTATGAATTGGCTGATTAATTTGATTGAGTTGAACTTTAGTTATTAACTTTAATTCACTTGTTTATAAGATCTGAATATGGACAAATAATAAATAAAATGATCATTCTTAGACTGTTCAACCACTGTTCAAAAGTTTGGGGTTTGTATGTAGATTTTTTTTTTTTTTTTTTTTTTTTTAAGTCTCTTCTCCTTACCAAGTTTCCATTTATTTGATTAAAAGTATCTAAAAAAAAAACAAACAACAACAACAACAACAACAACAAAAAAAACGTAGTAATGTTAAATATTATTAAGTAATATTATTATATATTATTAAGTATTATTTCAAATACCCATGAGTCTCATTTTTCTGTTTTCTATTTTAATATATTTTAGATTTTTGTAATAATATATTATTATTTTATTATATTAACATTTGATAATATTATTTGTATTATTATTATTTAATTTAAAATCTAAATTTTCAGCAGCCATTACTCCAGTCTTCAGTGTCACATGACCCTTCAGAAATCATACTAATAAATTAATTTGGTGATCAAGAAATGTTCTTATATTGTCAATGCTGAAAACAGTTTTGCTGCTTAATATTATTGCAGAAACGGAAATACTGTTTTTTTTTTTTTTATTATTTGATGAATAGAAAGTTCAAAAGAAAAGCATTTATTTGAAATAATTATAATATTATGAATGTCTTTACTATCCCTTTTGAGCAATTCCATGTATCATTGCTTAATAAAATTAGTAATTTCTTTAAAAATAAAATATTTACTTTAAATTGTATTAGAAATACCTAAATTGTATTCATGTAAAATATTAAAAGTAAAAGTATTTGTTTTGATGTTTATGAAAGTAATAAAGATCAATTGATTTAGAATCTCCCAGATTAAATATTTTGTGTTGTTGTTAAAGGGAAACTTTAATGTTTGTGCATCAGTTATATGTGGAGGGTACTTCAGGTACTAATGTGGGAGATATGTCAGAGACTTAAACACTATTTGTCTGCTTTGTATTTTTAATGAAATGGAAATGAACAGTGCATAACTTATTTATAATCAACACAATCACAATTAGGTTGGAAGAAACATATTGAACATTAATTACTTATGCTAAATTACACTAATTAACAGTAAACGTCCTAATTGATTCAACTTCAAAAACACAGTGATAGAAAGCACTCTTTAAGTGCGTTCTTTTTACCCTTAAAAAAAAGCTTTTTTAACTAATCCAACATACTGTAGATAAGCAATTCTCTCTGAAATAAATCAGGCTTGCTAATGCTGTGACTGAGAGAATAACGTCAATACCCTTAAATTGAATATCACTGTTTACTTTCAAAGAAAAATATGTTTTTATTTTAGTTTTAATGCAACATTATTGCAGTGTTTTGAAAGTGTCAGGGAATAATGCAGTCCCTGGTGTGAATTAGTGCAAATATGAATGCTTGTGTTTTTAACTTCAGTTGAAGGTTTAATATTCAAGACTTAACGGGCCATGTCAAGACTTGATGGGATCATATGTAATCAAACAAATGGCTAAATTATAAGACTTCATTTGTAATGATTGATCAACGCTGCCTTTTGCTAACATAGTTAGCAGGACCTAAGAGGAATGTGGATCACTGACAGATCATAGCACTAATTCACAGAAGTGCTTTAATAAGTAAGGATTAGCCAGCCTTTCCATTTTCAGTCAGTCCAATCCATAACGGGGGGCAGTGCAAAAATGCTCTACCTCATTAAACAAGATCTTATTAACTGGAGCTCGGCTTATTCAGCTTAAAACTTGTGCATTTAATCAATTAAGTTGCATGCGTTAAGTTTATCATTATAATTCCACACATTTTGTGGGATCAAATGTCAAGGTTTCATTATGGTGTGTTTTTAGAATGATTGGCAGTTCCTTTTGTTTTGCAGAGGTTAAATGGACTGTTTTATAAGAAGCATGTTTTCAATTAACTCATAACTCATAATTAACTCAGTTAACTCAAAATCTTTCTTTCTTTCTTTCTTTCTTTCTTTCTTTCTTTCTTTCTTTCTTTCTTTCTTTCTAACTGGTTGATCCACAGATCACTTTCATTCTCAAATGTTGCTAGCATTTTGTTGAGGCCTTAAATGTATAGTCCATCCAAAAATTAAGATTTTGTAATTATATCCTAGCTGTTATTTTGTTCCCAACCTGAATTTCTTTCTACTGTGGAAAATAAAAGAAGATATTTTAAACAATGTTGGTAACTAAACAATTTTTGTTTAAGTGACTTCTGTGGACAAAAATTACAGTGGAAGTTAATTGGTACTGAAACTTTGGTAATTAACATTTAGCGGAAAAAAAGAAATACATACAGATTTGATATGACGTAAGGGTGAGTAAATGATCTTAAGCAAATTATTTTCATTTTTGGGTGGACTATCCCTTTAAGTCAAGTAGTTTTTTTTTTTTTTTTTTTTTTTTTTTTTCAGAGCAAAAGTAAAATAATTTTAAATATTCAACATTTACACAAAGATTACTTTGATACCAGATATGCCCATCATCAAAGCTTCAAAAAGCTAGTATCGACATTTCTGAAAAACGTCATGTTGCTTCTTATATATTTCATGACAATTTCAAAGTGAAATGTCCAGTGAGTGACGGTAAAGGTGCATTCAGTTTTATTAGAAACAGATGAACTTGAATCTGGCAACATTTCATTACGTTGGTTGTGATGCGTATTGCGGCAGTTCGTAAATTAAAAGTCAGGTGAGTGGCTCTAAAAGGTTAATGCATTTGAAAATAATGTACCACCTACCCTAAACCTAACAGACAGTGTTAACCAAAACAAACGATAAAGATTAAGATAAAAGCCATTCTATTTTAGCTTGCTTTTACTAGACTTTGATCTCCTTTGATGTTGATTGGGGTTCATGAAAGCGCTCTGCATTGCAAGTGTAGTGCTGTACCAGGTGAACTACCAAGCAAGTTTACTTGGTCAGAAAAGCCACACATACAGTATGGAGCTGGTTTACAAATCAGACACTATGGTAAAAGTGTTTTGAGGTCATAACATAGTATAGTGCAAGGAATTGTGCAAAAGTAGGTCTTTATTAATCAATAATCTGCCTCTGTAAGCATAATTTATGTGAAAAAGAAATTCAATTTGCTGGTGTGCTTAACTACCACTAGATTTCATTTCAGCTAGAAAATGCATTGAATTGTATAGTTTTGAAAAAATGTACAGTAGGTAGAGGCGCGTTTTTCCAATGAACCTCAATTGTCCATTTCATCTCGCAGTTTGCTTTTTCAGCACTATTGTTTGCGTCTTCCCTTCCTTTCGTTCTGCCGCTGGTTGACACTTTCATTTCTTTTTTTTCTTTTTTTGCCGGAGTTGGCAAAATTACACTGCTCCATGGCCCACTTCAACATACTGCATTTTACCTTCCCCAACTTCAGTTACGCTAAATAAAATGAGTCAAGTGAGATGAATGTTCATGTCTGACATCAGCTTTACTGCACATCCGGGAGCCACAAACTGAACAAGGGCAAAAAGGGTGAGGTTATTCGTAGGAGGGACTTTCATTTCTTTGGAAATAGATTTGTGCTTCATTATGAAATAGAGTTATGCAGTAAGATGTTGAGTGTAATTATAGAAATCACTGCAGCAACTCAATCAGAATAGTCAAGCATTAAAGCATTTATGCAGCAAAAAAAAAAAAAAAATGAAGTAACCAATCAGTGCTCTTAAAACTGCATCTGTGCTGATGAGCATCTGTTTATGCAAACCGTATAAGTGCTTATGAATGGAATGTTTATCAAATTAAAATTTCAAAACTAAGTATTTACCGAAGAAAGCTGGTTTCCTCGTATGTTTTTCCATAAACACCCTAGCCTGTGTGATAGACTCCCAAATGTTTTTTGTCTAATGGTATTCAGATGGGAGAGTCTCTAAAAGTGCTGAATTGTTAATGAAGCTCTAAGTGGAGGGGAAATAATCATATCTGTACAGTTGTAATTAAAGCCATTGGTAAAGACATATTGATCACCACCACCTTTGGCTGCCAGCCTGTGATTATGCTCAGGGATTGAGCCATAAAATATATTTCTCCAAGATGGCAAGCCACATGGGTACTTGACTGAACAAAATGGAACTTGACTGGTGTCATAGAAATTTGAAGAACTAGAGAACTATGTTCTTATCTTATGTAGGGATAGGTCAGAATAGTAAAGTAGCCTATCTGCAACCTGTCTACATTGTTTATTTTCATTTATTTATGTATTTAATGCTGGTGGCTTAATTAGCATGCTAACAGTGTGCTGTGTTTAGCTGTTAAACAGTTTGAATGATTAAACTCTCTCAGAAAGTTGCATCTTTTATTTAATCTGCTTCATCTGCTGTAGAAACCTACTTAAACTAACCTGCTTTGCTGGTCTTAGCTGGTCTTAGCTCAGACTGGTCTGCACTTAAAGCTATAGCTCACCCAAAAATGACAATTCTTTCATCATTTACTAACCCACATGTTGTTCCAAACCTTTATAGTTTTTTTTTTTTTTTCTTCTTTTTTTTGTGGAATACAAAAGATGATATTTTGAAGATTGAGTTTTTTGTATAGATAAAACACACAGAGACATTTCTCAAAATGATGAGAGGATTTTGTTTAGTTTTTGGGCGAACTGCCCTTTTAAGCTAGTCTAGCAGGTGTTTATCCAGTTTAGTTAGGTGGCAGCTGGTCTTCATGAACAACTGAAAACCAACCAACAGACCAGACTGACTGGGTTTGATAACTATAAGGTTTTAATAATTGTTCTAATTACATGACAATAGGTGGGTCCACAACACAACAATTATAACACAGAGAAACAGTACTGTTGGAATCACTTTTAGAACTTTATTTTTTTCAGCTGATAAACAGTAAAAACACCAACAGCCAATCAGAATCCACTCAAGTTTAAAGACCTTGAACATTTAATGCGATACGTGACAACTGCAGCATGCACTTAAAATTAACTGAACATTGTCTTCCCTTGGTGGACACTAATTTAGTTATCTTTATAATTACCGCTCCTGGTGTGAATATGCCTCAAAACCAACCAATAAAAATAAATAAATAAATATAAAGTTTCTCACATTCCCTAGTCACATTCACATTTTATACTGTTTGTCAGAGACTATTAAAACAAATGTGTACTATCGTATGATTTTGTTACTAAGAGTGTCACCTACTGTTTATCATTTTGTGAAGTTCTGAAAAGCTATATCAGATGAACGTAAGATTAAGTTAGTTATTATAAATCTTGTTTCCTCTCTCTCTCTCTCTGTCGCCCACAGCCTGCGAGTTGATGAACAGAGGTATCTTAGCCTTGGTCAGCTCTATCAGCTGTATGTCCGCGGGGTCGCTGCAGTCTTTATCTGATGCAATGCACATCCCGCACCTCTTCATCCAGAGGGCACCCGCAGGCACTCCTCGCTCTAGCTGCCCGCCCACCAGTCACGCCCAACCAGACGACTACACTCTCTTCGTCCGGCCTCCCGTCTACCTAAATGATGTCATCTTCCAAGTGGTGATGGAGTACACCTGGCAGAAGTTCATTATCTTCTATGACACTGACTATGGTGAGTAGTTTCAATTTACGGATGGCAGTAGTAAACGGCCGTAAAGGAGCTCTCTCACAGTGTGACCAATCAGTGACCCCACATTAACACCTCCTTATTACCACCACCGAGAGGAAATTATACAGCATTATTACCTCCATTGCTCATTATGTGTTTAAGGCAATTTTTCTGAATGTGTTTGAGAGAAAAGAGCATGACTGTGAGTGAAGAAAAAAGATTCTGGGCATTCACGGATTGACCACAGAGCCGACTGGGCTGTTGCCCACAGGCCTTTGAGTCCAAGAGGGCTCAAGCTGTTATTCATTTATTTATTTATTTATTTATTTTTCTTCATCTTCCCTTGAGCTTTTACCCATTGCATTTCATAGTGTTCCTCTTGGCCTTGCAATGCATTTCACTGACTGAGCAAACTGAGTAAACACGTTAAACATGTTTCTTGATACGGCAGGTTTTGACGGGAGCAGAGTAGATGAGGGTGAGGATTTGCCCGCGGGTGCAGTTAGTTGGGCAGTTACCCAGCTACCAGATTAAAGCCATTCTCATTGATCAAGGTGCCTGATATTTTCCACAATCTTAAAGCTAATTACCCACATCAGCTGGAGAAAGATTGATGGGAGGTAAAACAAAGCATGTTTTAAAATGAATGTTTTAGTCGTAACTACCCTAGTAAAAAAAAAAATAAATAAATAAATAAATACTACAATGTATTTGAAATACATTTATTATGTATAAATATTTACATGTTTATGTGCTTAATAAAAATGCACTGCAATTGTACTTTTAGTATACTAAACTGCTATAGCTACTGTAATTTTGTGCTTAATGCACTTTAATTGTGCAGAAGTAGTGCTGAAGTCCAACTAAAGATATACTGAAGTATATTTGATTGTGCTAAAGTGGAACTTCTCCAAGTATACATCAGGTACACTTTAAATATCTTGCATTTAAAGTTTGATAATATACAGAAATCCTTATTAATAGCGATATTAAAACACATTTTAGACATATTAAGAAACGTGCATTGTACAATAAAGAAATACTCCAAATAAAGTTTAATTGTAATTTTATATCAATAAGTCTTAAGTGATATATCAATAAACATGTTAATGGATTTGTAGAATACTTAGTATGAAATAAATATAATTGAAATTTGTATTTATTTATTTATTTATTTTACTAGGATACAGTATTCAATCAACAAGAAAGAATATAATGTATTGTGAATTTTATTTGTTGTGTTTAAATGTTTATATATTGAGAAAATACTTTCGGTTTTGACCATTTGAGTCAATTTGAATTGAATCACACTCAAAATACAAGTTTAGGGAGGTGGAAAGAGTTTGTAAGCATAACCGTAGAAAAGCACAAAAAAAGAATGTACAGTTGCTCACCCCTTCCTGTATCCCTTTTTACATAATCCAAAAACTTTTATGACAGGTGGAAACCGGGTTGAATGTGCAATACTGCCACCTATTATCAACTAGATACTGTTGCTCAAGTACTTATCATATGTGTAGTATAAACATGATATTCAATATAATAGATGAAAAACAAAATGCAAACAGAGTCGTGTGTAGAAATTCATAAAACAGTAGATTCTGAAGTATGGACACTTTGATAGACACTATACTATCCCATGAATCCAAGGAGAGGATGTGTGATTGACAGTGAAGTGACACAAATGACACTGGTAGGTCACGACAATGACAACATAACAATTGTAGTACATCCGGTTTAGATTCATACACACATTCACACTATATATAAGATGCTTTTATAACAGCTGCAAAGTTATTAAAAGAACTACCTGCAATTTTGAACGCAGCCATGCAATGCTAAAACAAAGTATTTTAGCAGGCAGCATAATTAAAATGTCTGCTCTCTGGAACACATAAGATGCCTTAAAATCCTGCCTGCGTCGGTAGTTTACTACATTTTGGAACAGAGCATTTGTGTTTGTCAGTGGGTTAAATAGAAAAAGGGATATAAGATGGATGAATAGAGTGTAGTTGTGTGTGAAAAGAACTCCATGGTTGATGGTCCCTCTGGAGGGCACGCTCCGCTGCAGCAGGTTAAGGTGCACATGAATAAGTACCTGTCCCTGAAGACAAACGGATATGATTTCAGCCATGTCCGGAGGACCATGTGCCCTGGGCAGCTATATAGTAATGAAGCCTTAGAGATCCTCTCCCCTCTTCCCCGCCTTAAGAATGTGGAGAGCTTGACCAGTGACTTCAAAGATAGACTTCTCGGACATTTGATTAGCCGGTCCCTGAGCAAGAGATCTTTCAGAGAGAACAAAGTGTTCCTAAATTGCTTTGGCTTTTTAAGGTGACTTGGACAAAAGAAAGTTCATTGGTAAACTGATTGTGCCTTCTTGGTATCTCTTATTTTTCAGGACTAGTGGTGCTGGCAGAAGTCACAAAAAAAAGAGAAATCGATTTGCAATCTGAGGTTTCCCTCTCTATGTTAAGTATCCTCTGCCGTAACTGAAGTTATTCTAGGTGACTTCGTAAACTGAAGTGATTTTGAAATAAATTGAAGAGTTTTTTGAGCTAAGTGGATTTTAACTGCAACTTCACAAAAAATTATATGCATCGTTAACAATTAATTTGGATTGTCTTTTTTTCTTGCTAAATATATACATGTAATATACCACTGTTTTAAAGTCTGGGGTCACCAATTTTTTAAGAAAGAAATTGATACTGTTATTCAGAATAATGCATTAAATGTATAAAATGGATTATTTTTAACTCTCACTATTCATCAAAGAATCCTGAAAAAAGACACTGTATTGAGGTTTCCACACAAAATTGAGCAGAGCAACCATTTTCAACTTTTTGGTATTTTTGGTATAAAGGTATTTTTGAGCAACACATTAGCATACTAAATTAATTCTGAAGGAACATGTTATCACTGAAGACTGAAGTAATGACTGCTGACAATTCAGCTTTAAAAAAAAAATATATATATATATATTATCATATAGTCACAGATTAAAATGAATATAAAAAAACTATATATATATATATATATATATATATATATATATATATATATATATTTGTGGATTGTAGAAAATGTATATAATGTATACTGTATAACCTGTTGGTGCATGGTAGTCCTGAATGCTGACTGGTCAATCTGTGTAACTTTCAAAGGGTCTGATTTGATAGCATTTTTCTGCTATCCATGATTCTTTGCAATCACTTTACATCTTTGTTGAAGGTATTTCAAAATGCACACTTCTAGCTTAACTGACATTCATCTGCAGAGTGATGTAAGTCCCCAAATTGGCTCATCTACTACAGCATCGGTGCGCACTGCTAAAACAATTTGGTGTAGAAACAATTTTCACTCGGATATTGCTAGTAAATTTCACAAATAATTACAAAGAAACTGCTCGTAACAATACATTAAACATGAGATTTTGAAGTTTGAATTTTAAGATTTGAATTTTGAAGACTGAAATAGTATTATTTTCATAAAATATAATAATCTCCAATAATCTTTTATTTACAACTTTTTTTACAGTGCAGCTGAAGACATGTAAATGTAAGAAAATACAACCCATTGTTAATTACTACGATAAAAAGTAGTGATTCAGAGAAAATGTAAATGAATTTTATATATAATATTATGTGTACAATTTGTAAAATTCAAGTTCTAATTTGAATTCCTGTTCTGAATGTAGATTATGCAAGTAGGTAATAGAGACATGTGTTCAACATAATGTGTTGTCTCATTGCTTAAGGTGAAGTCTGTGACCTCTAATACGATTACCACCTTCCATAAATTCAGTCTGAATAGCTATGGTGTAGCACTTATAATATTAGAATAACCTGTCCAGCACTTTGCCAGACCAGGATAAGGTTAATTTAATGTGCTGCAAGTCCAAATGAGATGATTTCATGGTTAACAGACACGTGAATGAAAAAGATAAAGGAAATTGAGTCCCTCTTTTGAAGAGATAATTAATAATGATATAGGCCAATGACCCTATTATCCTCTCACGATAACCAGTCACCCTCTGTATTGTAGGGTGGGTCAGAAGTAAGAATATATTAAATTGTACATTTCCCCTTTTTCTTATCGACGACAAACATTCCTTAATGTAGTTTTCAAAATATATAGCTGTCTTGAAGCAACTTGCTGGTCCAAGCTGGTCTTTTCATCAGGGACATCCTCTATCTCTCTGTCTCTGTCTGCCTGTTTCTCTCTCAGCAAGACGAACTGTGACATGAAGATTTGTTTTTAGCCCCCATTGTCGCTCGCTAGTGTCGTAAAGCCTAGTGGAAACATTAAACACAGTAGAGAGGATGCAGCTAGTGGGAGATTCACAGCGTGAGAGCTCACTCAATCAGCGCTCAGCTGCGGGCCTCAGATCCGGTCCTTTGGATTCTGCTCACAGTTCCTACTGGGCCACATATGACTGTGTCACTCAGAGCATCTATCTAGCTCTGGAATTTGATTTAAAGAACTCACATCAGGGAAAAATAGTGCCGGTTCCCTCTAATCAGTAATCAGTAGACCGAACCGGAAACTGGCATGTATTGACTCGTGTCAAGCTTTTGAGTGACTTAAGTCTTAGGCAGGGGTGGACGTACACTAATCAAGCCCAGAACCAATTGATTTCTCTGTTAGATAAACGGAGGTAGAAGTAAACTGAAGACTTTAGAGGAGTAGTTTGGGACTTTTATTACCCCTCTTCACTGTTCCCAATTAGGAGAGGCTTTCAAACTTCTTGATGCCAAGGACCTCCAAATATGTTGATCTCCTTGCGATCCTATTTGCTAAAATATAAAGGCAGCTGTGTATTTTTCCTATTAAAGGAAGAAACATTTATACTGTGTGTGTGAAAAATATTAAGGGATATATTATAAAGACAATGTCTACGAAATTGTCTAACTGGCTTTTGTATTATTTATGTTTATCATATCAAAGCCAAAATCTGGGAAATATTATGTTCTGTACTGTTAGAAGAATAAACTATTATTATTATGTAATTTGTTACATGCTGTGTTCTTGAACATTGCATATTGCAAGAGATTGAGAGATTTACTAACACATTAATACACACGTGGTCAGAATTGTTGGTACCCTTGGTAAATATGATCAAAGAAGGCTGTGAAAATAAATGTGCATTGTTAATCCTTTTGATCTTTTATTTAAAAAAAAAATCACAAAAATCTAAGCTTTCGTTGGAGAATAAGAATTTAAAATGCACTTGCATATTTCATAATTTTCTATTTTTATTGTATGTGAATACATGGACGTATATTTGTGTATGTATAGACGGATGTATATGTACAGTATGTGTGTGCATATGTATATTTATATTATTATTTGGTGTAGTATTATTGAATATGTTTTAAACATTTGTTTTTAGTATTTTGTATTTACTGTATGTTTTTCTTGCAATTTTATCTTTCAGTGTACTTTCTGCTAGGGCTGCTTGATTATGGCAAAAAATCATAATCACGATTATTTTGGTCAATATTGTAATCACGGTTATTTAAAACGATTATGAGTGGGCCATATGACCAAATATATGAGTGATACATATCAAATATATATTTGCTGTAAATAAGGTTGCTATGACATCTACATTGTAGAGACCAGCAAAATTTCACAATTCTCAATACCACAGCAGAGTATTAGGTAACTGTTAGTAACAAACAAACAAACAAACAAACAAACAAACAAACAAACAAACAAAAACTCCTCAAAATTCTTGAAAATAATTAAACTGTCAGTAATAAAAAAAGCAAAGGACAAAATGCTGCTGAAAATTCACAGCAATAAATTACATTTTAAAACACATTAAAATAGAAATCACTTATTTAAAATTGTAATAACATTTCACAATATTACTGTTTTTACTATATTTTTGATCAAAAAAATGCAGCCTTGGTGAGAATAAGAGAATTTTTAAAAATCTTACGGACCTCAGGCTTTTGATTGGTAGGGGATATGCAGATTTACACATTCATTTTCATTTTTACTGTTAAAAAATTAGGATTATCTTTTACTTTACTTTACTTTACTTTTAGTCATTTAGCAGATGCTTTTATCCAAAGCGACTTACAAATGAGGACAACAGAAACAATCAATTGTAGTATTAAAACAACTAAAACTGATCCAAAACTAAAAGCTAAAACTTTATAAATAGTATATATACACACACATTAAAAAATTAATTAAATAAAAATGAGAAATGCATATGACAAAATTTCTAAATTTAACATTTAAATGAAAACAAAATAAAGCTACAAACAATTCAAAATATTAAGAGAACAAAAGGTATAAGAGTGTAGTAATGATTCTAACATAAAACTAAGCCAAACACCAAAAACAACTACATGTATGTACACACACACAGACATATATGTACACACACGGACACACATATCCATAGATTCAATATTATTTCATTTCCATGTAGTTTGTTGAAGTACTAAAATAACTCAAATTAAATAAAACTAAAACTTAATAAATAACTTATAGAGACATAACAGAAAAAAAAAAACTAATAAAATGACAAACATTACTACAACTGTAACTAAAATTAAAATAGATAACATATACAAATCAAACTACATTAGTTTAACAGTAATCCTAAAAAAAATAACTGTGCCAAACATACACGTAAGAAATGGTTATAAAAACTGAAAGAGAAGTGAAACAAGTAATAGGAAAGAGAATAAATGAAAAGCGATACTTATCCCTTGCCGATGTCCCTGTCCGTTGGAGTTGCTCGGTAGAGTCGATGGTCTTTACACAATTCGGTCTTCACACGAGGGCTGCCGCGACCGCTGCCGCGGTATAATAAACTTTTTTATACCCGTCTAACAAATCACTAATTGAATTCAGCTGGACACACTTTCCTGTTAATCACAATAAATGGCCACGCAAGCGCAGACACTAACAAGGTACGCCATACAGTACAAGACCAAACGCAATTTCTGCACCATCTATATCTATAGAATAATCATTATTATTCTCAAACAGTTTTCAACCAGTCTTCAGAAAACAGAACAACTTTTCAGTTTGAAATCATGGGGTCAAAGTTTAGCTAGTTAGCATAGGTTCAGTTCATAGGTGACAGTTAAAATATATACCTCACATACATTGTAAGCTGAATTAAAGCATCTGCCAAAATATTAGTTTAACCGTAATTTACCACAAGATGACGCAGAGCTATTAATCAGAGTGCTTTGTGTGAAAGTTATTATTTTAAAGTTAGTAGCATATGCTGGTAATGCTTAGAGTTCAAACTGAGATTCTCTGACAGGGAAAGTGAGGGCAGAGCCTGTAATAATAATGGAGACACTAATGCTGATTATAATTACATGTGTATTTTTTGACAGATGAAAAGGGCCTCATTGGTGCGTTACCGCTGTGCTGTGTGTCTGTTTGGATTAGTCTCCCTCGCTATAACCTCCCCTGTTAAGACAGAAGTAATAAAGCCAAGCAGGCTCCTCATCTTTGAATGGGAGCTCTGTAATGTCCTGACTTCATAGAGTCGTAACTGAGAAATAACAAGCAGTGTACATTAACACGCCATTGCCTTCTGCAGCCCCATCCTGCAATATCGTAGCCGTGTAACTTTGCCGTAAACAGCTCCTACCCAGATGCCACTCCAGCACAGGGACCGTATCAGGTCCCCCTATGTGTCCTCCGCTATAAACACAAGCTGCTGTCTGCTGGAGCCCTGCCCTCCGCACTAGCAGGGGAACCCAAAAAGAGATTTCCAGCAGAACCGCAGCCGTAGATTTGCTTTAAATTGGATCCAGTGCACAGATGGAGGCACCGGTGCTTTTGACCCTCCTCCGGCGTGCTGTGGATGTTGTCCTCGTCTTCCCTTTTTAGCTGCATCGAGTGACAGAGTTTCAGTGGAGGTGCAGGCGGCGATGATTGATTTTGCAATTAGGAAATATCAAGTTCTGTAGCCTGACAATTAAATCTGAAAATTTTGGAAACGTATTTTGGAAAATAACAGTTTGTACCCTTCTGGAAAATCCAGTTTGAAATAATAGGTGTGATTTTAGTTGTTTTCTAGCTCTTTAGCTGATCCAAGCTGGTCATTGATCTTACCATGTTCCAAATAACAACCATATTGACCATCTGGTATCTGTTTTTGCAGATGCAAGATGATCTACCGAAGCTAATGACTAGGGTGGGCTAGCTAATGCTATTAGCTTAAGATGGATTTTCCAGTCTTTTCATGTTGTTTTTCTGCTTCAGTTATGTATCTAAAACTTAAGCATGATATTAAGTCTTCTTTTAGCGGCTCATGACTGAAGGGCTACCTACAGTAAAGAAGTTTTCATTCGATGTTTTTCCTGAAAGTCTCTTTTTTTTGCTCACATCGCTGTCACACAGTCAGTCTCACCTTCAACACCCCCACCTTAATTCCCCCTGGTTCCCTCGCCCCAGTCCCATCTTTCAGGGACACTTTGATCCTGCGTTCTCAACGCCTCCCCGCTCCGGTGGAAATGGTTTGATGTAGGGAAGGGCCGCCTGCACAGAGGGATGAGTGTGCAGCAACTCTTCCTCTGTGAAATACATCTTTTATTTAGCACAGCCCTGAGACAGCACTTCTGCCTCGCCACACCGCAGTGATAAATGTTCTACACAGGTTTCTGCTGCCGCCCACTCCTGAGCACTGTTAGCACACAGTAATGGTGAAGGTGAAAACAAAATGGTTGATATTGCCAGGCATTAGGGAGTTTATATTCAGTGTGATACGTAGTAGGGTACAACGGGACTAAAGGTGCCCCGGGGTAAAAGGCGCCTTTGATATTATTTTCATCTAAACCACTAGATGGCACAAAAATGTGGCGTAGCACTTTCCAAAATATCCAATTTTCAAGGTGCACGTTTAAAATCCTTTAATGCACGGCTAGCCATTGATTATCCTGCTTATTCCATGGTCAGTTGGTCATTTGCCAAGTTATAGACAAGTTAAAACTTGTATTGCTGTTTGCAGCGCAGTATTTGACCAAATGGGTAAAAATGAGAGTTATTTTCGTCAATTACGGTTCATTAGGTCTAGCATTCTGCCTGCTTCAGATCAGACACAGAGATGAAATAGTGCGGTAAGACCACATTTATTTGAATTGATTATGTATGTATTTCAATTAATTATCGATCCATTGATCAATCTATCGAGAGAGAGAGAGATGACAGTTGTGTACCTGCGTCTGCGCTCTCTCTCTACAAACAGCTACTTCAAAAACAGCTATTTTATCACCTCGTTGCTGGAGAATATAATGTAGCGATCTAGTATCTATCTTTCATTTTATTAATCGCGGGGAAGCGTTGACAACAAGTTTATGTGTGTGTGCAGCGCATTCTGCGTTCTCCGACCTCTCTCTCTCTCCGTGTGTGTGTGTGTGTGTGTGTGTGTGTGTGCGCGCAAGTGATGCGTGTTGGTTAGTGTGCTGTGCATCAATTAAAGCAGCGCATTAATATAGAACGGTGATTAAACTGACTTGGAAATACCTGTGCATTAAACGGTTATACTGCATACCTGCCAGCCAATCAGAATCCAGTATTCAGACAGATAATGGAATAAGTAAAAGTATGGTATTTGGGGTAAAAAGCGCCCCCGCTGTTGGGGCTAAAGGCACACAGTAATTAACATGATAATTAATAGATCGCTGACTTTTCCATTTGTTGACGTGACATGGTTAGATTCAGATGGTAGATATCATATATTATGTTGGGTGTCCATATTAGAGATAATCACCATGTTTAGAATGAAACCATCATATTTAAAAACATGATATTAATCATATCATATAATAAAATATCATTTGCTGTTACTACTGTAAATATATATTCAGTTATTATTGGATCTCATTCAGTGCTTTCAGAATTTTTACTTTGCGTCTGTATTTTAAAATATATATTTTTTATATTAACATATTTTAATGACAGTATATTTATTGAACAAAAATTAATTTAAAATTTAATTTAAAAATAAGCAGAAAATAGTACAAACTTTGCTAAAGTGATTGTTTTGAACAAGTATTAACTTAGACATTATTAAAAAACAAAAAAAACAAAAAAAAAAACCATTATTTTAGCTGAAGTATTTGTATTAATACCGTGTGTCTTTTACCCCATGCTGGTGGGCCTTTTACCCCGTGTGTAACCACCTCATACATTTATAAGATTTTGTAGCAAATTTAGCTCAAAAGGAAAATGTATATAAATAATTACAATTAATTATGATTAATTACAATTATTTATATTGGCTGACAGTAATAAACTGTAGCAGAATTAAATTGCCATCAGCTGATCTGTTCGTCCAGCGAACGTTCAGTGTATGTTCATATCAGCTCTAAGAAAGGATATTTTCGTGGCCACAGAAAATACTTTCCTAAGTATTAATGCATTAGAGCATGCCATGTAGTAAGGATCAAAATTTGATCAAAAAGAGTTTTATTAACTGAACACTATCATAAACTAGTCTAACAAACAAACAAACAAACACAATCACTCATACATGGGGAAAGGGCAAATGAGAGTTGATGGATGAAACCATCAGGAAACCAGAGAATGAAGCTATGAAAAGAGTCAGTTAACCACCTGAGTAAAACCAACAGCGCCATTTATAACAGGGTCTATAGCTTATACTAAACCTCTGTTTTGTTTAGTTAAATATACGATACTTGCATTGCCTTATTGAACGAGTGTCCGGATGCAGTCTCGGATGAAAGTCTTGATGGTTTCAAGGTTTTGGACTTGCAATCACGTTCTTCCTGGTTTGAAGAGTGATAAATTCCAAAGATGTTCTGACTCGATGGTGAATGGGAGTTTCTTCCCAGCTGAAAAGTGAAGAAGAGTTAAGAGACATCAGCTCCGAGAATCTTTGGTCGAATGGAAAGACAAGGCTGCAAGGCCTGGCACAAAAACTTAAGGGTCCAGAAGAGTTCTAGCTCACATCCTCATCTTCTCAGAATCTTAAAGATCCGCAGACTGGGTATGTTGAGGACTGCCAGACGCGGTAGCGCCGACCCTAGCAACCAGAAGATGGAGAGGGGATGGGAGACGAGTGTAGAGGCTAAAAGCTAAAAACTACTAGGCGGGTCACTGAAGTGAGGTCTTTTAAACCCTATGGAGGTCACACCTCTGGGGTGTCAAAGAGCCAATGGAGTCCTGAACTTTTGGAGGGAAGGTTTTACGACTCTTAGTCTCTGAGCATGGTAATTTGCATGGGGTTGGATTGGAAGTTGATATACAAACTATTAAAGATTCTTAGAACACTAATATGTTGCATAGTTATCAACATGCAGACCAAACATGGAATAAATGAGGTGATATTAACTAGTGATCTATCATAAGCATGCATAAAACAATATACAGTGCAAAAGACAATATACAAAAACAGTAACAATATACACAATGACCTGAGGATATGTGTGTTCATTCAAAGAAAGGTTTTTCAATGAATTAATTAGAGAAGAGTCCATTTTTATGTGCATTATGTGTCTTTCCTATGGAAAGTGTAGAGAGAGGGAGAACTCTCTACATGCCATTAGGTCGTAAACCGACCTAGTGGCATGTAGAAGTTTAAAGTTTAAAGTTTAAAGTTTTCTGGCCTGGCAAATGTCTCCTGGTTGCCATGGTAACCAGGGGCCTGGACTTCGTTCACAGACATACAGGCACCAAGTCTGGTGGGTGAGGGGTCTGTGACTGTTTGTTAATCTAAGGAATAATTGATTTGTTAAATCTAATGAACAAATGTGTCTGATTGGTCCAAATGCTACAATTTTTAAACAAACTAAACAACTTGAATGGTTTATTTTAACACAAAATCTGTTGCTCCATTAATGTTCAATACATGTATATATTTTTTTTCTGCAATTATACATTTTAGGCACAGTGAATAGCACATTTTTTTTTTTTCTTAAGGTGGGCCTTTAGCCCCGTTGTACCCTACTATTGCTAATATTGATTTCATTTCTGATATTTCTTAATAAACAAAATGATCTTTTTTTTTTTTTTTTTTTAAGGTAAAATGGGTAGTCATTATAACGGAACATTTAATGGGCTCTTAAATTACCCCCATATTTGTTTGTTTATCATAACTGCAGCAGTTATGGAACATAATCCATCTTTAAACAACTTTAAATTTAAATGAATGTACAAATGTCACACAACTTATTTTAATAAATGTCACATTTGGCTTGATCATTGTTTAGTGTGAAATAACTCTCTCTAATCTCTCTGTCATGACCTCTGGCAAACGCCACTGTCTGTTTGAATGAGCGCTGTGATTGAATGCTCTGTAACTGCTTGTGTCCTTTCAGCATTTCTGCTCAGGTTCAGTTGAGCAGCAGGAGAAATAGCTCTTATCTTCCATGACTATTTACTAACAAGGTTTGTTTGCTTCAAAGGTTGTGTTATGCATTAATTTGCACTAATTTTCATGTTAAAGAAATAATAAATCACTTTTATTGATTTGTACTTTTTCTTTTAGTTTACATTTTAGTAAATTACTTTTAAGTAAATTAGGGACACATTTATGGTTCTTGTATTTAAAAGGTGCACTAAGTAATTTAAAAAGAAATCTTACCGACACCAGACTTTTAGTTTTTTCCTGTTGATATCCTTGTGTAAAACTTTTTATGTTTTTGAAAGAAATATTGTTTAGTGTAGTGTTATCCATGATTTTATAACCTCCAGATTGGACTATTGTAACTCCTTATACAACATCTTACCTGCCAATGTTATTAATCCCCTCCAAATGGTACAAAACTCTTCTGTAAATTCTGTAAATAACTCATTTACCTCCCTGCTTCTCTGTTTCCCAACTTTTGTTTGTATGTTACATGACCTTTATAGTTATTGGACCACCTTCTTGACTAAATTGATGTTCATCATCTGATTGCATGACCTCTTGTTGTTAATAATCTGTAGTTATTTGTTGTCAACACTTGTTTCTTTGAATGTCCCCTCTGATTGTCTGGTGTATTTTGTTTGCTAATTGCTTGTATTAATTTGTGAAGTGTCCTTGGGTTCCTGAAAGATGCTATAAACATAAAACATCATTATTATTATTATTATTATTATTATTATTATTATTATTATTATTAAACAGAGTATAGGTACAAATTCTCACTATTTACTAACTATTAATAAGCAGCAAATTAGAGGCTTATTGAGGCAAAACTCATAGTTAATGGTTTGTTAATAGAATTGGACCTTAAAATAAATTGTGACCGAAGTACCTTATGCTCGCCAAGGCTTCATTTATTTGACTGAAAAATACATTAGTAAAAACGATAATTTTGTGAAATATAAATACAATTTCTAATAATTATTTTAAAATTTATTTATATCTGTGATGCCAAAGCTATATTTTCAGCAGCCATTACTCCAGTCTTCAGTGTCACATGATCCTTCAGAAATATCCTTTATTTTTCTTCTTCAGAAATATTACTTTATTTTTCTTCTTTCTTCTTATTAATGTTGAAAACAGTTGATTAATTTAATGTGTCCTAGCTGAATAAGAGTAAAAATCTTACTGACTCCAAACTTGTGAACTGTAGTGTGTTTAAAATCATGTATAGTCACATGACATGAAGACTTTAGTAAAATCAGTAGCCTAGAAGTTGTTTCATTTCACACGGAGCAGGTCCCCTCATGGCAGCAGCCATGTTGAGGTCACATGACCAGCCATGACCACAACTTGCTTTTTCAGTAACCTGCAGATTAAATAATCTTAATATTGCATTTCTACAACTGCATCAGTAAATAAAAATTTTCTGTAAGCATGTGTATATATCCAAGACAATCACAAAAATGTACGTTCTGTGCCTTTAAGAAACATTGCGACAGGTCACAAAAAATGAATGTAGTTTGAATTATATTGTCTGTTGTTGTTCAGATATCCGTGGCATAGAGAACTTCCTGGACCAGACGTCTCAGCAGGGGATGGATGTGTCTCTCCAGAAGGTGGAATCCAATATTAACATGATGATCACTGGAATGTTCCGCACCATGAGGGTGGAAGAGCTGCATCGCTACAGGGACACACTGAGGCGTGCTGTGCTGTTCATGAGCCCTGCCACAGCAAAGGCCTTCATTACCGAGGTACATTCACTCTCTCTCACACACACACACACACACACACACACACACACACACAAGGACTTATAAATACATATCCCACACCAGCGCCGTAAATGTTCACACTTACATTTCATTCAAATGGCTGCTGTTACACTAATAGATTTCTTTGCACTGCACAGATGCAAATAGTGGCCCTCAAATCCAGCCTGCGGGCATTTAACGCAAGGCCTTCAATCTGTCAGTCCAACCGGCATTTAACTAGTTCACATTATGTTGATCTGTGAGGCTCACAGCTCCAGGCAGGATATGATGTCATGGTAAATTTAAAATTTTCAGTGCTTTTATGTTAGATTAAATGCAGCATGTATCAATACATTCACTCTGACACAGTCACGTTTTTACTATAATGCAAAGCTTTAGCTTTTTCTATTTTGGCCTGAGTCCCTTTCTTCCTATGGGTCATAGTAATTCATTCTGATTGAAAAATGTCACTTGTTTTAATTGGCAATATTTGTAAGGAAGCCATTAAATGGCTTTGCTCTCTCTCTGATGACTCTCTCTGGGAATTAAACCATGAAGTATTGCTTAATCTCACATGCTATTCTCATTCGCCTTTAATTAAAAATATCCTGTGAAAAGCAATCAGAATCCAATTTTGGTTGAACGTGGAATAGGACAGGAACCATCAGTAGTGGTTGAGACTGCAGGCAGCTGTAATGACTCTTGGGTCTGGGGATGATAAGTTGATCAGGGGGAGCTCAGAGTCTTGAAGATACACACTTCAGCCGGGGAATCATCGCAGAAAATTTAAAGCAGCTTATTGTTTTTGTTATTGGATTTGACTAAGAAAACTTTATTCTCGCAGTACGCTTGGCTACCTTTTGGGAAAAAAATATTTTCCAGGAATACATTGGGAACCATGTGTTGCTCAGACATGTATTTTGAAAGGAGGCCAGTCAGACATCACACCAATTACCATCATATTAGAATCTAAACCTGAATTGATAATTGGTAAGTGAGCTGTTTTTAGCGACCTCTCAGATGGCTTAAATTAATGTTCGAGTCCTTTATGACACCCAGAGTTTACGAAGGATATGCTGTCAAATAGTTTGTAGTGTAGATACATAGCATTGGTGAGCATCAGAGACTTCTTTATAAACATTTATAGCTTTCTCTCTCTCTCTCTCTCTCTCTCTCTCTCTCTCTCTCTCTCTCTCTCTCTCTCTCTCTCTCTCTCTCTCTATAAGCTCAGCAAAAAAAAAAAACAAAAAAAAAAAAACAACAACACTGAATATCACATCATCTAACATCACATATCCTTCGTAAGCTCTGTGGGTGTCATAAAGGACTCAGACATTAATTTAAGCCAGCTTAGAGGTCACATTTACAGGGCTCCAGACAAAAAAAAAAATTGAGTAAGCAACCATTGGCTCCTATAAGAAAAAAACTTGGGCGCCAAATAATTTTTTTGAATAAAAGTTTGAATAATAATTTTTTTTCAGAATAAAAGTGTTTTATTTAATTATTATTTTTTATTATTATTATTTTTTTTTTTTATTATTATTATTTTTTCATACATTTTAACATTTCAATCATACTGTCATGTGTTTATGTCTCATCTTTTCTTGACTTTATCAGCATTTTAATCCATCTTGTAGATGATCAGGTCAACCTGGGAACTAAGGTTCACTTAAAGTGGGAACTACATGTCTTTTCCGACTTGAAATATACAGTCACAAAGAATTGTTCGTTACACAGAATCTGTATCATGGACCATAAGCATCACTTGGCCACTGAGTGTAGTTTGGGCTCCTCCTCAGTGCATCCTATATGTTGTCATGTCTTTCACACATTCAGTCTGTTTTTCTTCATTAGTAAAATGCAATTTTATAGGAGGAGTTGAATCATGTAGAAAACAAATTAAGTAAAAATATTAATATGCAATAGCGCATAAATATAGCAAAAAAGCTCCTCTTTATAGTTATTTTTTTTTACACTGAATGAGCTTTTACATGAGACATTTCAGTAAGTTGTACTGTAGGCTCTCTTATAAAATAGCCTACCTTTTGATGTTAATTCATGTTCATTTCATACTATAGTAGTAAATAGAAAGATACAATGGGTTCACTGCTGCTTGAACTGAGGCGCCAAAACGATCGCGCCTGCCGCATTAAAGAGCCCTAAAACCGTATTGTTTGAATTTCGTTATGAATTTGGCATCATTTTAAAGCCGATACTTTGTTTATTAAAAAGTAACAAAGCACAAAGCTTTTTGCGATAACTGGACGGCAAGTGCGCTACAAATAATACAAAGTTCACGCATTAACAGAACACAGCATATAGACTAAGATCTTGATAAGAAGCCATATTACTAATATTAGTAATGATTATAAATGAGAAATGTTAACGATATTGCCAGTATCCACACAGCTGACAGCTTTACCTGTTGTAGTTTGTTGAAGTTGTGCACGGAGTGCAGCTTTTCTGCACTTTCACTTGCACGTCTCCATCATTTCGATCTCTCTCGCGCTGCACAACTGAGCTGCGTTTAGCAGACTGCGTGCGGCAGAGACGAGGACTGTTTGAAACTCTTTTCCCACTAAAACTTTGATGCGCATCGTCTTTTAATTTTAAGTTTAATACGTGAACATAACAAAAGATGTGATCGCAAAACAATCAGGAAAAAAGGCATTGCATGCAATTTTTAAGTCATAGTATGTTAACTATATAGTCACCAGTGGTGATCTCAGGAAAAACTTCACTCGCAAATTAATATTTTTAGTCGCAAATGCAACCGTTTTAGTCGCAGTCTGGAGCCCTGGGTCACATTTATTTGATCAGAAATAGAGTGAAGAGTATTCCAATTTTAAATAATTTATTTTTATTTTGTTATATTTTTAAAATGTAATTTATTATTGTGATGGCTAAACTGAATTTTCAACAGCCATGACCCCAGTCTTTAGTGTCACATGATCAATCAGAAATATCTGATATGTTGATTTGATGCTCAGAAAACTCTGAATGATGGTATAGACCTTATGCATCAGACAAACAAGTGTGCAGCCGTAAATTTTTGGTTTTTAGTTTTTTTGGTTTTTGCAGTAGCTCTAGCATCACTGTTGAAGAGTAATTAGCTGGTAAAGTGCATTTATTTATTGTAGAGTTAACAGACAATATCATGTGCATTAGAATGCTCAAAGCAGATGACATAACAAATGTCAGTGCCGAGAAGGTGTTGAAGCAAGCGGTTCATTCAAAAATTCGTACAAAGTTACCTTCACGCTGTGAAAATACAGACAGAAGGCAAAAGACAAAGAGCACAGCACTGAAAATGGGCTACATAAGGTCTATAATTATAAAAAGTAATAAATGTTTGGTTAGTAATTAATAGTATGTTACTATTAACTGTTGTTTAGCTATCATTATCAACATAACATTTTTAATGTATACAGTATATAGTATGTTTGTGTAAATTTTTTTTAAATAATAATAATAAAAGAATTCTTTATGAACACTGCACTATGCATTTTAAAATACAAATAAATATATAAATAAATATTCAGTAGACATTTGTAGCCTCATTCCTGGGCTTTGATTGCATACAGTGAGTGTGTTCAGGTTTTCCAGCAACACAGCAGGGAAGACTATTAAACATCTGTTGTGAGCGTTCATTACCGGTTCTTGGAACTAAAGCTGCAGTGTTCTGGTTTGTTCAGGAACTGTCACATAAAAGCAGCGTATCTGGCTTATCTAAGTCTTTTGTCTGCACTATAAAGCTGATTTAAAGGCCAGTTCATTGTACAAGAGACATTCTGTGTATAGTTAGAGACAAATTGCTCCTATTAGAAGACATGTTTCAGCATGCAGCTGCTTCTCAGGTGTTTTATGGTCAATTGTGAACATATTTTACTAGGGCTGCTATTTAATAATGACAAAATAAAGAATCACATTAGTTGCGGGACTGCGCTTCACCAAATGTGGTTCGTTTGAAACAACTTTCAGAAGTTTCTAAAAAAAAAAAATAATCAGAAAAGGCTTTGTCTTTATTGTGTAAGTCTCCAGTGTCCAATGCTAGAGTTTGATGAGTCACATTTATTGAAATAATTGATGCTCTCTTATTCTTATTGTTGAAGTCTAACTGAGTCTTTTACAACCTCAGACAAACTTTACCGTGTGTGAATCTGTGCACCGGATTCTGTGCACGACCCATAGAGCCCCATTAAACAGTCAATGGTAGATACACGTGTCAAGATTAATGTTCACTGATGGCTCTAAACACGTCATTTTGGGTCCTGCTCACACACTTTATGAAAGCATCATGAGCTTTGTTTGCATTTGGGAAACATTTGATTGTTTATTGGGCATTAGATAATTATGTGCTAGCAATAATGCATGTAATTTACCTTCAACCTTGTTGCATCTATTCAGTGAGTGGACAAGCATAGCAAATAATTTCTGGATCCTGTCCAGCATTGACAAAGACAAAGCTCAAATGTATTCAGTAGCGTGTGTGCTACCTGTCAGAGGAATTCTGGGATTGAAGTGATGAAGTCAGATTACGAAAGGTCTTTCTTAGGTGAAGGGTCCCAGGCCAGGCATTTAACAGGAGGAGATCAACCTCACTGTGGACGGGCAGAAGACATGATGGAGCGTGTCAGTGAGGCAAGAGGTGAGGACATGGCTCGACCAGCCGCCTGTCTGTGTGATGTGTGTATGGTGAACAGTCAGAGACACATGTCCATCACACTTGCGCTGACAAGCTGTCAAACTATGGAGGGAAACCATCCACTCCAATGGACAATTAAGGTCTAGCATTTTGAGGAAACATGATGTGTTTGAGTAGCTTTGTCTATCAATTAGGGTCACAATGGTTGACAACCAACTAGTTTAACTAGATGTTGATAACCAAGTAGTTTAACTAGATT
The DNA here is from genome assembly GCA_039654775.1 of Spinibarbus caldwelli. NCBI lineage: Eukaryota > Metazoa > Chordata > Actinopteri > Cypriniformes > Cyprinidae > Spinibarbus > Spinibarbus caldwelli. Next base: position 17,308,503 of record CM077248.1, on the reverse strand, counting down.
TTGAATCACCTATTTATTTTTATACTTTTATTATAGACATTAAACTAAAAAAGGATATACAATTAAAATGCACATAAAATATCAAAATATCGTTTTCACATATTTTTTATTTAATTTTACATCCTTTTTATATGTATTATTTCTATAATATTTTTCTAAGTAGTTTTCATTTGTTTGTTTTTTCAGTTTTACTTTTTAGTTTTAGTTTTCAGTTAGTAGCTTTAGTACTTCAACAGTTAAACATTTTTCACTTATTTCAGTTGGTTGTCAAGTCAGTGTTTCAAATGGTTTATTCAATGTAATTTTTTTTTTTATTTTATTTTATGGATTATTTTGTTTTTTATTAGTTCAGTTATGTGTGTGTGTGTGTGTGTGTGTGTGTGTGTGTGTGTGTGTGTGTGTGTATTGACCGTTCGCAAAGACCTGCCCTCCTTAGTTACTGTTGCTGTGACCGACAAACAGTGCCACTCTCACACTACACATCATGATCTCACGCAGTGAAAATATACATCACAGAGCAAAGAGGAAACTGAGAAACACACCGACAGAGAAGACAGAGCAGGTTATTTCTGTTATGAAACAAGGTCTAAGGACTCTCAGCTTTTAAATTGTGTCATTTTTAAAGAAATTCAAACAATAAATACCATTTTGTGGCTCTTCAATGTGTCGTGACAGATCACTGCCTCAGTTCAAACATGTGAACCGTTCGTCTTTTCATATTTACTTAAAGCACGAAATGAGCATGAATAAACATCAGAAAGTATTTTATTTCAACCGCGGAACACATCATTTTAAAGGGCACCTATTATGCCCCTTTTTACAAGATGTAATATTGGTCTTGGGTGTCCCCAGAATGTGTCTGTGAAGTTTCAGGCCAAAATACCCAACAGATTATTTATTATAACAGTTGGAAAATGTCATTTTTTGGGGGTGTGTCTAAAAAAGAGCTGATTTGGAGTGTATGGCTGTAAATGCAAATGAGCTGCATATTCCCGCCACTTCTCCAGAATAGGGCGTCGCGTATACATCTCTCTGCATTGCATATCTACAGCAATAAACAGCCTGTAAGTAACATAACTGAGAGCGAGAGAACCGTAAATATGGAAAGCCAAATGCACTGAAAGTGGGACAAAAGTGCTGACCTGTCATCGGCGCGGATCAATTGACCGAGCCGCATGACCACGCTACCGAACGAATCTCGCGCTACGAACGGTGCAAACTAATCTCACATGCACGGCGCTGATCAGTTAAAAATACTTAATGTATGCGCACACATACGGTTAAAACGCTAAGCACTATAACGACATGACATTCACAAAGGAGTCTGGAGTGATACACGTATTTAGATAGATTTTGAGGCGCATTACCATGAAAAATGAAAGTAATCCACAGCATCCTCAGCAGCTCGGCCCTCCGAAATGTGACGTCACACTGCGGTGAGAATCAAAATGGCAGGCCTAGTGAGACTGACTTGGTTTAAAGGGGATTAAAAAATGAGTGGGTGGATTTTTATCATTGTAGAGTGGTTGTGTTCACACACTGCCAACACATTAATGTCCAAACACCATGTAAAAGTGGATTTTGCATAATAGGTGCCCTTTAAGTTTAGGTCCACCGAAATTAATCTACTCTCCTATCTGATTTGTGGTTAAGGCTAGAAGGGATACAGCTGCGGCTACTGGGCATGCGCATTTACATATTTTCAGAGCCAACAATATAATTTGAAACCTATGAAAATGGTTTAAAAAAGCACATGCCGCTATAGTTTCATGACTTTAGAGTGTCGCAGTGACTGTCTTTTTGCAGTAAAGGACCTGTCACAGTTTGATGAGTGGGAAGATGACATGAAGCTACGCGAGGTTAGCTGCATTGAAAACAGATGAGCGCACGTGCATACAGCTCCCGATCGAGGCGAAGTTCATGGGATTTTGTCCACAGAATGATAAGAGCACACGTTTTAACATATTATTTTATTATTAAACACTCCAAACCATGCATACAGCACCGGACATGACAGGTTTTCTGGTACGCAAAACAAGTACTTTAAAGGAATTCCTTAGCTTATTACTGTTACTGTGGCAGCCAACATCAGCACAGCTTAACCTTCTGCACATTTTTATATTTAGTTATATTGAAAAAGTTTCAATCCAGTCGATCTTTTTTATCCCATTTTAACATGGATTTCTATGGAGACTGGCCGTAGCTGTCGTAGACGGTGGATAGCAGCGGCGGTGCATAATAGCCGTGTTCTGATTGGTCAGATCGCCTGTCAGTCAAGCTCTTTGCGAACGGTCAATTGACAGAACACCCGACCTGTTATCAGACATCAACACTAATTTAATTCCATACCCGACCGGACCTGTTTGACATAAAGACCGTGACCTGAACCTCATCCACGCTAAATCTCATACATGAGGTATAGACGAAACTCATTTATTAAAACTTTTACGGCTCTTTGTGCCGGGCACCGCCTAAGATAAAAAAAAAAAATCTTTTTGTAAGCGGCAGCCGTGTCGGCTTTAACCAATTACCAGGCAGATTAACAACCAAAAGAACATTTCACTGAGCTCATGTCGGAGTGTTGAAAACATAATGAAGATCATTTAAAATGTAATGGAATTTCCAGAGTTGTATGATCCATCAAAAATCTTTTACAGAGATATAAAGAAAAAAAGAAAAAAAAATCCAGAGTTGGTGAGTTGGTTAGCCAGGTAAAAATACAACTGGGCTATGTGTAAAATATCATGGTTATGTGTCTGACATGAAAACTACTAGCATAGTCATAAAGCCATAAAATGATACATTGCAAAAAACATACAGTATACTAGCCTATTTTGTTTGTTAAGTTTTTAGTCAAATCAAATGTGACCTTGTTGTTTGCAACTATGGCAATGTTGTCGCAAACACCGCCTCGACTGCACAAAACACTTCCACTACGAGAGAACGTGGCAGCCGCACAGCGATTCCACTGCTTGCCGTGTCCCGTGTGGCTTTTACACGGTCTTCAGACAGAGCATGAACACAAGCACGGGACCTTTTGAAAGCAGCTGACTATCAGCGTGTACTGGATTGAGTCCAAATAGCAAATACCCGTGCCTGTCACCCATCCAACCCACACCGCACCCGACACATAAATATTATTCCACCCGTTGCGCCAATTTTAGCAGTTCACCTCTCGGGTACCCACCGGCGTGCAAGACTCTGCCTAAGAACTATTTCATCATCAACATTTGCAAACATTGTCATAATCAGCCACCAGAAAATAGTCTTGCATACAGACACTAGTCTGACGCGTGCAAGATTTCAACATAACCAGCTTTGTCAGATCATTTTTAGTTTGCTTTCAGAAATGAATATTAAAGTACCGTTGTACCATGTAGCTCTGACAAAAATCAGCACATTAGTTCCACAATCCTTCCTCTCGCTACCACAGCAAAATTTTTATTCATTTATTTACATTCAAATCTGTCAGGACGAGGCAGCTGCTGTTTCTCATCAGCCGGTGGACTATGTGTGATTCACAGGCTTCACTAACTCGTTAACGTCTGTGGTCACTCCGGCTCAAGGTTACAGTCGGGACTGATGGCCCTGTCCTCACACACTCACACACAAACATGCACAGGCACACGCAAAACACACATGCAGACGTGTTTAGACAAGCCTCTCTAACTACCACCCAAGGTCACGCTCACAGAAGCAGACAAACACAGCGGGTGAACTCTGTCGGCACTCGCTGTGACCTTAAGAGCTCTGATTGGATAAGAGGTAAACACTGCAAATGGAAAACTGGAGCATCTGTGGGATCCGCACTGGAAAAAAAGGATAAAGAAAGACATTACAGAAGCGTGGCAAGATAACACATGACTAAAAGGGTGATGTTCATTTCTGCTTTGAAGGTTAAACAGACAAGAGGCGATGATTGCTTCCTCTTCAACAGAGTCGCTTATGATAAAGTTATGATAAACGGAATTTGCAAGGTAGTTATGTCATTAAAATTCTTTTAGATAGAGTCGCCAGGCGTCTTTTTTCCCCATTTACATGAGTTTATATTTGAGGTGTTCATTCAAGGTGACAATTTGGATGTGCACACTCCGCTGAGCTCTTATGCTGATTGACGTATGAGAAACTTTTCTGCTGCTCAGACAAATCCTTTCCACAGCAGCAGGAAACAGAGAGGCCTTTTCAAATACATTATTTAAAATGGAGGACAGGAGATGATGACTGCTCAGATTCATTGTATGTTTTATAGCAGGCCTGACATCATTGGTGCCTGTGCGGTGGTGACAGACAAGGAGAGTCTTACCTGGTACAAAGAGTCTTTGTGATGAATTGTAATGAGCAGCGCTGCCCTTTTGCCACAGAAATTAATGAAGATTTAATGCATGAGACAGCATGGTTTTCTAAATCCATAAATTCATATGTGACAATATAATTATGAGATTCCCCATAGGAAAGGAAAATCTCTTTAGAATCTCACTTGTTTTACTTGGACAGCAAGGAGATTGAACAGAGAACAGAATAGAAGCTTCTTGAAGTATTCTGCTTCTTTCTTTCTCTCTCTCAAAGAAAATTCAAAGATATTCATTAAACTCATTTTTGACAAAGTTTTCTTTGTCTTAAATTTTTCTATGTATTCTTTGAGTGTTCTGAAAAAGTCATCATATATAATATATTCATTTTTTTCAGTGAGAGTAAAAGAACTTCATTTGCCTGAATGCATTACCTTTGTTGAATTTCTGTCATGAAGTGGTTTAGGGATGACAACCCGAAATTTAACATCACCCTGGTTCTATCGACAAAAAGCCAATATTATTTTTCCATTACCGTTTGTATCATTGCAAAAAAATAAACTCTGTGACCAACAAACATTTATGATTCTTACACTTTTTTTCATGTTAATCTCCACAAATAGGATTTTTGAAGCATAAAATACAATCGCCAATGGTAAAAAGCTGAAGTTAGGCTATAAAGGAACTACACCACAGTCGTTCAGACTTTAGCATCACATCTGTTAATCTTTTGATGACTCTTTCAGTCTTAGTTTAAAATCTACAAGTTAGAATGTTCGAGTTGGAATAATTTGCCAGAACACGGTTATAAACACAGCAAGGCTGTAGAAGCAGACTAGTGAGTAGGTGAGTTTTCCTTTTCGGCATAATTATATTTAATGTCCCCAACAACCTCTGTAGTCCGATTTAGCCACTTTTTAGCAATCACCTTTTCCATAAATCGGGACACATACTGCAAGATTATCGGGTCGATTTTCAGACGAATTCTCCCCTTCTGACAATCCTAGGTAAAATCCTGATTTTCTTGATGGTTCTACAGATTATTTTATTAGATTTTCCTGTGGTGTGGGGTGTGTTAAGAGCGATTGATCTGCTTGGAAGAACATCAGGGCCACACTGATTGCAAACATCCAACATGTTGAAGATTTCCGATCAGAAATTCTGTTGTGTGTGGGAATCCCTGAGATCAAGCGTGCATGCAAGCTGTAGATTGTGGAATGAAACGATTCCCAATCAGAAAGCAAATTGACAGAAGCATTACTTACCTCCAGCTTGCGCTGTAATATGTAAAGTCCATATTCATGCCGTCTTTTCGAATCCATCCAAACCTTTTTTTCTGCAATTTTTGGTAAAAGAGAAATGCAAATACAGTTATCGCCATTTCTTCTTGCCCATCGTCTGCCATTATTTACTGTAAATTCACGTTTGGCTGCACAAGATTTCCTGTGTTCACAGTTGGGACTCTGGTGTGCTGTCTTGGTCACATTGAGGCACTCCACACACTATAGGAACAAAACTGTTAAATCTATGATTTTTTTATTGTTATGTGTGTGGGCTCTCACATTATAAAATCTGATAAGAGACCAGCCTTAAGCCAGAGTGGGGTATAACTGATACTGTATGTTGTTTGAAAAAAAAAAAAAAAAAATTGAGCATGACCTTACTTTAGGCATTTAACCTAAAACTCATTCAAAAAAAAAACCCACTGACTTCTGGACTGACTTGTTTCTGGGTATTAGGACTCATTTCTGCAGCACTCTATTGCAATTCAGTACATTCCTCTTCCTGTCATTTGCAATTCAAATGCCACGTCTCCAATCAATTTTAATATGAGCATTTCTGTTCTCTTACAGGCTTTATATTCATATATCAATGATTGGCTTGTTTCTTTTTAATAGGAAACGAAGTAGAAATGTCTACAACAAAGGTGATTTTACTAGTCAGGATGCTCAGAAAGAGCAATGTTTGATAGCATAATGTTTACACATTATGGAGAAATCAGCCTACAAACATTACTCTGCTTATTAAGCTAGGAGAGGAAAAAGTATCTTAACATTAAGAAAAATGACACTTTAGCTTAATTGAAACATAATTGAGAACTTCTGAATCTTCTGGGCCATGAAACCGCAGCCAATAAGTACTAAAATTTTCATCGTCATCATCATCATGTCTGTCAAAGACCCTGTTTATTTAACGCAGTAATTTGTTGTTGTTGCATAAAAAAGACTTCCTTTACATAATGCTGAAACATCAGTAAATCATCCAGTGCTGTGTGAGCACAGGCTTGTGTTTATAGCACGAGGGCCAGCAGCCTCATCCTCGCGTGATCACCGGGCCAAGGCAGCGGCTGATCGGGATGTTATGAGCGGAGATGATTCTTGGAGATGGGGTGGAGGCACTGATTGACATGTCAGCTTTTTTATCGGGGTGGATGGCCACGGCTGTCAGCTGGAGAGCATTGATGGATTATTTACAACTCTTGCACCACTGTCGCTCGCCACATCCTCCGAGTCACTCCCGTACATTACATTGCCAATTACGCCACGCAAGCCATTTTCTCATCTCAATCAAATTATCTCTACATTGTGTTTAATTTTAGTCACAAAGAGCTCAGCCGTTTTTACATGGGTCTGTGGAAACAATATATCACCCTGGGAGTCCTGTTGAATGGGCAAACAGGCTGCCTTAAGGCAGTCTTTGGAAAATAGATAACACAGCTAGTGCTGGCTTTTTCGATTAAAGTGGAATGAAGGATGAAGAATGAAATTACTCAGACTAGTATTTCTCCTTAATTCATGCACTTTACTTAAATGGGAAGCTCGCTACTAAGATGTCTGCAACAGTGAGAGGAGAGTGCATTGTAAATTCATACATTTTCCCTTGACGTAGATGGAATCGCTGCAGACCGTTTTCCGACAGAATGACGAAAGATGTATTTACATTTATTTAGGTACATATTTATTTTTGCATGGGCATCAGCATCTGGGATGTCATTGATTATTATTGATTCACAGGGATGTTATGGATTAATGAAATTCTAGCGATTATTACCACCATCAGCAACTTTTCAATTCACAGACGGAAAGCCTGTGCTCCTTCAAATCGAAAAATTTCCTGCCTCGTTTGGAATTTGCATTGGATTTACTTGTAGTTTTGTGCTGGTTGCCTCGGGACAGTCTTATTTCAATGCCATGTATTTTCATTTATTTCTTTGCTATTAATGCTGCAAGTCTCCCAAAGAGGAGCTTGATGAATAGTGACACAAACATGGTATGTGCTGATAAGCTTACAGTGGCTGGATTACTCCCATAATCCTCTTCCTGCTCATGGTCCCATTACCCACTGCACAAAGACCCATGCAGGGGTCACACACCAGGTCACGATTGCATTGTCACCACCCATCACACTTTGCTTCTGCCACCGTCGGCCAGGTGCAAACAGCACTCTGTTGGAGTGTTAGATGATATCTGGGGACCTTTCTCTTGTGGCAGATTGCTGGATGTTGGATTAATGCGGTTTTGTTGGGAGGAGAGAGGCGACACGCTGGCACCGAATGCTCTGGCGTGAGACCACGGGGACCGGACTGAACTATTGCACTTATAAAGGGAGCTCTTGATTATTCAAAGTGCTGTTTTTGAGTGCTGCAAGTGTAATTGGTTGTTACACTGGGAATAATGAAACAGAACCAACATCTGATGATTTTATGGGATGTGGAATAACTGAGATTCCGTTTCAGTCAGTCACATTCGACGTTACGTCATAGTGACTGACGTAAATGGGATCTCGCCCGAGAGCTCAATCACCTTCGTGTGTTAACAAAACAAGTCAATGACAGTTGGCGTTCGTGCTTTGCCACGCATACCCCGCCTCGCAGCGCGAGTATAAAAGGAGAGCGCGTACAGACACACATCAGCTTTTCGCTTCGGAGCCAAGCCTTCTGTGAATCTCCGAGAGTGTCTGCAAGACAGTGTTTGACAGTGATGGTGTGACGGCGTGTCAGCAGAGGTTGCTATCCAGTGCTGCTGCTTCATCTGAGTGTGCTGCAGCTCTCATTCTGCGGTCGCGCTGCGACCTCTCCTGGGTGCTTCAACACTTTTCCTTTCTAAAAGAGCAATATCTAAAAGAGCTCCATGAGCGACGGGCGTCTTTTTAAAGATGGCTTCCCGCTCGTGTGTTTCTGGATATGGTCGTTTCCTGGCTTCATCTGACGGTCACGATCGCATGCTGAAGCAGCCTTCGTGGATGAGTCATGTTCTCATTGCGGGAACATGACCATCGCGATGTTGCGGTCCAGATACCTCCTCGTCAAATGAGGGGGTATCCCCCTCGCCATGCCCCGTTCTAGTTCCTCCGTCTCTCGGAGGGCTACTTCGGCTCATGGTCAGGGTGATCTGAGGATCACAGTGAGAGCTTCCCCGTCGAGTGCGCCTCCGTGGGCCTTTCACTCCTCCAGCACATCATACTATCTGGTGTTTCCGGACAAGCTCGCTGGATCCTCGGACAGGGCGGGGCCCAGCATCTTGTTCGGAGTGCCAGAGGATGACAGGATGTCGATCACTGCATTGGAGGGCGAGCTAGGCTCTGGAGATGACGATTCGGCTGCGCTGTCTCTGTCAGGAAGAGTGGCGTTGCTAAAGTCAGATCCAGAGCTGACTGCTATGCTTTCCCGGGCCGCCGAGAGCGTCGGGCTGCACTGGAGGCCTCCTCCTTCTCCCGAACACTCGAGGCTGACGATTGGTTCCTGGGGGCGCAGGCCGATCGCCGGCAGCCACCTCCAGTTCCATTCTTCCTGGAGGTGCATGAGGAGGTGACTAGGTCTTGGAGGGCACCTTTTTCTGCCCAAAACAGGCCTAGATGGTGGGGCAGCCCAAGGGGTATGTGGAGATACCCCCAGTTGAGCACGCAATTGCCATGAAACTCTGCCCGCAGAGCGTCGCCACCTGAAGGGGTAATCCACGCCTTCCGTCCAGGGCCTGTAAGTTCTCGTCCGCTCTAACGGCCAAGGCTTACAGTGCTGCTGGACAGGCCGCTTCCGCCCTGCATGCCATGGCCCTCCTGCAAGTCTACCAGGCCAAGGCATTAAAGCAATTTTACGAGGGTGGTGCTAACCCAGGTGTGATGCAGGAACTGCGCACAGCGACGGACCTCGCCCTAAGGGCGACAAAAGTCACAGCGCGGGGCCTGGGTCAGACGAGGTCCACGTTAGTGATCCAGGAGCGCCACCTATGGCTGACCTTGGCGGATATGAGGGAGGCTGACAAGCATCGCTTCTTGCACTCCCCAATCTCCCAGGCCGGCCTATTCGGCGAAGCGGGGGAGGGCTTTGCCCAACATTTCTCCGCTGCACAGAAGCAGACGGAGGCGTTTTGACACATCCTGCCCCGGCGGTCCGCTGCTGTCTCCACCCCACCACCGGCTGCAGTCCCTCCGTCTGCTCGTCGCCAAGGGCGCCCTCCTGCTGCCTCCACCTCCGCTCCAGCTCGCCCTCAGCAGCAGCTTTCACGGCCACAGCGTGGTGCGACCCGGAGTCTTCCCAGCCAGTGATACCCAAAACCTCAAAAAAAGAGCAGTTTCCTTTCTCTCCGGGTCCCAAGAGGGCGAGGATGGCCGTGCACGAGACACAGTCTCCAAACAGTCTCCACACTCCCCCTCTCCTTTCGCCAGTGGGCAGCAGGGTCCGGTTCGAGGACGCGATGCCTCCTCATGCGCCCCCTGCCCAGCCGTGGAGCCAGGTAAGTGTCGCACCGTGCACTCAGACCCCACTCTGGGACACACTGCCTTCCGGGTCGGGTCCCTGTGTTCCACTTCGCTGCCCCACTGCGGGTACGTCAGTGGTTCCCCTAGTCCCGCTTGTTCGGTCACTGGGGGTCTGGCTAGAACTCCCCAGACCGTCTCGCTGGCTCACGAGAACCATCAGACTCAGCTATGCAATACAGTTCGCCCAGCACCCTCCCAAGTTCAGGGGCATTCGGTTCACCACTGTGCTGGACAAAGATGCTCCTGTTTTGCATGCAGAGATCACGGTCCTCCTGGCGAAGGACGCGATACAACCGGTCCCTCCAGCCAAGATGAGGTCTGGGTTTTACAGCCCTTAATTCATCGTACCCAAGAAAGGCGGTGGGTTACGACCAATCTTGGACCTGCCCGTTCTGAACCGGGCCCTTCACAATCTCCCATTCAGGATGTTGACACAGAGATGCTTCTTTCAATGCATCCGTCCTTTTGATTGGTTCGCAGAGATCGACCTGAAGGACACGTACTTTCATGTCTCAATCCTCCCTCGACTGTTTCTCCACTTTGCGTTTGAAGAGCGAGAATATCAGTACAAGGTCCTCCTCTTTGGGCTGTCCCTGTCGCCTCGTGTATTCACCAAGGTCGTGGAGGCAGCCCTTGTTCCATTAAGGGAAGCAGGCATTCACATTCTCAACTACCTTGACGACTAGCTCATACTGGCCCAGTCTCGAGCGCAGTTGTGCGAACACAGGGAAACGGTGCTCAGCCACCTCAGCCGGTTGGGGCTTCGGGTCAACTGGGAAAAGGGTAAACTCTCCCCTGTGCAGAGGATCTCTTTTCTCGGCATGGAGTTGGACTCGGTCAACCTCACAGCACGTCTCTCAGTACAGCGTGCTCAGTCGATACTGAACTGCCTGGAGTCTTTCCAGCGCAAGAGGGCGGTTGCACTGAAACCAGGATTTTCAGAGGCTCCTGGAGCATATGGCATCTGCATCTGCTGTCACGCCACTCGGATTGCTTCATATGAGACCGCTTCAGTGTTGTCTTCACGACCGGGTCCCGAGATAGGCATGGCGACGAGGTACGTACCGGCTCTTAGTCACTCCATCCTGTCGTCAGACCTTCAGCCTGTGGTCGGATCTTGCTTTTCTTCGGGCAGGAGTTCCCCTAGTTCAAGTGTCCAGGCATGTTTTTGTATCAACAGATGCCTCTGCCATGGGCTGGGGTGCCATGTGCAATGGGCATGCCGCTGCGGGGCTCTGGACAGGGCCCCGAATGCAGTGGCATATCAACTGCCTCGAGTTGCTAGCAGTATGGCTTGCTCTGCGGCGCTTCAAATCGCTGCTACACGACAAGCATGTACTGGTTCGTACGGACAACACTGCGGCCGTTGCGTACATCAACCACCGAGGCGGTCTAGGCTCCCGTCGCAACTTGCCTGCCATCTCCTCCTTTGAAGTCAGAAGCGTTTGAGGTCACTTCGCGCCGTTCATGTCCCAGACAAGCTCAATCGTGCAGCCGACGAGCTCTCACGTCAGCCCGCCTTTCCGGGAGAATGGCGACTCCACCCCGAGACAGTCCAGCTGATTTTGAGATGCTTTGGGGATGCTCAGGTAGACCTGTTTGCCTCACCGGACACGTCCCACTGTCAGCTGTTTTACTCCCTGTCCGAGGGGACCCTTGGCATGGATGCGCTGGCATACAGCTGACCTCGGGGCCTACGCAAATACGCGTTTCCCCCAGTGAGCCTTCTCGCACAGACACTCTGCAAGGTCAGGGAGGATGAGGAGCAGGTCCTCTTGGTGGCGCCATACTGGCCCAATTGGACTTGGCTCCTCAGACCAGCTCTTCATTTGCTTCGGAGGACAGCAGAAGGGAAAGGCTGTTTCCAAACAGAGACATTCCCACTGGATAGTGGAGGCTATAGTATTGGCATACCAGGCCCGGCGCTTACCGTGCCCCCTCGGTGTAAGAGCACACTCTACGAGAGGTGTGGCATCTTCTTGGGCATTGGCGCGGGGCGCCTCGATAGCAAACATTTATAGAGCTGCCGGCTGGGCGACACCTAACACGTTTGCAAGATTAAATAATCTCCGTGTAGAGCCCGTGTCCTTCCATGTACTTGCCTCGGGATGGCCAGTAACACCGGACGCACAATCACGCTTGCTGTGCCATTCCCCTCTACAGACCGGATACGTGCGCTTTATTGCTTGTCAGTTCAGTTCCCCTTGGCGAACCCTGCTGAAGTTCCTCTGCACCCTCGGCAGTCAGGCGTGGCGAAGTGCCAGACGCCAGGTACAGCACTGGTGTGTTTGCCCAAGGTCAGCCCTTGTGCTGGGCTAGGTGCCCGTGTGTAGTGATTCCCCTTCGGGTGATCCCACATGTGTATTCTTCCATGGTACGGCTTCCCTCATAGTGAGCCCGTGTCATTCCCTGGCAGAGACCTTCTGCCATCTCTGCTGTGTATTGATCTCACCCCAGGCTGGCAGAGTCTACCTCAGAGACTTCCATATGTAGTACTGCCCTTGGCCAGTCCATATGTGTAATCTCCACATGGTACCTCCTTACACAGGATGTGGCTTCCGTAGCGTTCCCCTACTTGGAGTACGCTTTCCCAGTGTTATCCATACCCACTGTACGGAACAGCAGTGGCTGTCATCTCTGCCTAAGCCTGTCCTGTCTTCCATCCCAACTGGTGTGGGGGGACTTGCTGGCTTCCGCAGGGCACTGGAAGGGGTCAGCAATAGTGGCATTTTCATAGGGATCCCATTTATGTCAGTCACTATGACGTAACGTCAAACGTGACTGACTGAAAGGGAACGTCTCAGTTACGTATGTAACCCTCGTTCCCTGAAGGAGGGAACGTAGACATTACGTCCCGTCACCACAGTTGCTATACCTCCGCTGTACGGCCGGGGCACACAGTCTCGGCTCCTCAGCGAAAAATTGATGTGCGTCTGCACGCGCTCTCCTTTTATACCCGCGCTGCGGAGTGGGGTGCACGTAGCAAAGCACGCACGCCAACTGTCATTGGTTTGTTTTATTAACACTCGAAGGTGATTGGGCTCTCAGTCAAGATCCCATTTACGTCAGTCACTATGACGTAACGTCTCTGTTCCCTCCTTCAGGGAACGAGGGTTGCATACGTAAGCGAGACGGTCAGCTGCTTTTGGACCCTAATGAGAAACTGAGCCCTGAGTGAATGGGGGCTTGTGGAAGTTTCTGCATTTTGCAGGGTTGCAGATTGTTTTTTTTTTTTTCTCTCTCTCGCTCTCTCTCTCTCTCTTTCGCTCGCTCATAAATGCCTGTTCTTTCACTCTTGTAAAAATTAATGTTCCAAAAGAGGTGTTTTGCAGCAATTCCATACAGCCATACAGTAGATTTAACCTTTCTGGGTTCCCCGAAGAGACTTTAATTGAATAGTTCTTTTAAAGAACAATTTTACTTAGTGTGAAGAACATTTGAATAATCTGAGGAGCCCTTTTCCACAATGGATGTTAAAAGTACTTCATGGAATCATAGATGGCAATAAATAACCTTTATTTTTAAAAGTGTTGAGAACAAACATCCATTATAGCAACATTCAGGCTCATAAAATTTTAAAGTAATAGCACAATTCTGACAGGGACATTGATAGAGGTGAGTTGAGACAATGTTCAGATATTTCACTAAACTTCCCCTGTGAGTTATCTTCTCACAAAAGCCCTATTCTGACGGTAATTGTTTCTCATGGGGACGTAGCCTAAGTGATTTTCACCATTTACAGGGGGTAGTCGGTTATCTAATTGCTGTCCGAATCCAGAATGTCGGTGTCTATCTCTCACCACCACCCCTGTAAAAATCCAGACCGAATTACCTACTGTTTTTTGACAAACGCCAAGGTCGTGTCCACATCTCTGAGTTTACGAGAAGAAATCAATTCAAAATTCAGTTTAACCCTTTATGAGCACTCCCAAACACCGTTCGGTAACTGCTGTACTTCGGTGTAATATGCATACATATTTATTTCTGAAATGCTGGAAATATTTAAAAGAACAATACTTCATAACTGGTCCACCACAGCGAGTGAGAGCAGAAAGAGAAGAAAAGCACGTAAACAATTGAAATGGGTCTTTATTATGGCAGCAGCAGGTATGCAATACAGTTTTTAAATGTGTATTATAAACAGATATACATAACTATATTGCGTATAATTATCTACAACTATAGCACGTCTATTTTCCTATTTTTAAACAGGAGATTTAAATAATCAAATAATAAATAGGATTATATATTATAAAATATGCTTGGAATAATACGAATACATTTTACATAAGTATTTTTAAATACATTTTACACAATAATAAGAATAAATTTGTAAATAAAATGAATTTTATTTACAGCAGACAATCATTTGACTGGCCACGTGAGCAGTGCGTTCCCAGGTTCGTAGGATCACAGAACTCACTCCTCCACTGTGAATAAATCGCCATCCGAATCCATGAGTTTTATCACTGAGGTGATATGTAAATTTATTTTTACAGACGTCCATATGAGAAACAATTACCGTCTGAATCGGGCTAGAGAGTGAAATTACAGCCATAGCGCCTCTATTTGTGTAGAGGAAGAGAAAAGATTACTTGTAAGTCAACTTTTTGTTTACAACAGGATATTAGCGCCATGTTAAAATAAAAAAAAAGTGAAAACAAAAATTATTTAATCGATAGGCCTACATTTTTGATACACGTGAATAAGAAAAATAGTTCCATTCTAGACCTTTTACGAGAACAAAATCATCGTTTTAAAATAAAGCCATTGCAAAAATAAAATATTCATATTTTGAGAATGAAGCATTATGTGATTATAGGAATAAAGTTGTAAGGAAACAAACATCCAATAAGACATTCTTCTAAAACGCTTAACATGAAAAACATTTTATAAGTATGTCCCATTTTTAAGGTTACTTTTATGTATATTTTTGTATTATTATTTTAAATTTATGTATTTAATTTTTTAGGTTACTTTTAGTCTCATAACTCTTTTAGTCTCATTGCAGGTTTAGTCCCATAATGCTATGTTATAATGTTATCATTTTGACTATTCTTAAAATATATCAACTTTCTCAAAATATATCAACAATCTCAAAATTGTATTTTCTTTTATTCTTATCCTGTTGGAAGATTATTCTCAAAACTAATTTGCATGTATTTATGTATGTATGTAAGCGTGTATGTCATTTTATGTAATTTTTAATACACTAAAAAGCTGTCTGCTTGTTTGAGGAGATACCCTGATTTAAAAAAAAAAAAAAAAAAGTAATAAAAAAGTAACCAGCTCTGACCTTTTCATAAATTCAGTGTAGGTTTTCAGGGTAAAAATAAAATGAAAAATTCTTATTTATCTACTGCCGTCGTACTTGTTCCACACTTTGCTCAGTGTGGATCAAACATGGTAATGGAGAGAAATTACTTCCATGTTGTCCGTTACAGCTTCTTGCGTCTGCTGTCAACACATGAGCCTGTGAGGCAATTATTTGATTACATTATAATTATTTGATGTTAGGAGCTGCAAAGATGACTGCTCAGGGAAAGGGAAACATGGGAAATCCTGTCACTTAAACTAAGCAAGAATCAGCAAAGACTGGCTTGCTGTTTCAGCTGATTTGTCAAGAGTGCAGAAGCTTGATTATACTGTATTAATCTAATAAAACAAAAGTGATCAATAGCTCTGTAAGGTTGCTCTTCGTCGTGACACCCAGACACTTGTCATGTGTTTGCTCTGGGTCGCCCTTGAGACCAGAGCACCGGTTTATAGCCACAGTAAATCAGCAGCATATTTACAATGAGATCAGGACAGAATTATACAGGCAGTTCAGGGTAATTAAGCTTAAGGGGGGATGCGAGAAGGATAAAGCCATTGTTCTCGTAAATGAGAGGCTTCTGACCTGTTTCCTTATAGGAACATACTTTGCTCTGTTTGTGTTGTACAAATCCCGATATGAATTGCATTAGTAGTACCAAACTGAAGTTCGAGCAGGTTTCCCTGTCTTCTGTTGTTTGGACAACTAGGATACCCCCCCAGCCCAAAAAAAGCCTTTGCTGTAGCTAATGTCACTGAAATCGAATTTATACACATACACCAAGAGGCATTATCAAAAAACAGATTTCAATCATTTCAAACCAACTTTTTCTCCTGTAATCTAATGTATTTGCCAAGTAAAACTATTTTATTCAACAAGGGGGAAAAAAACGGTCAGGAATGGAGCCAAATCATAGAGTAAGTTTGCTATAATGGTGCCTAAATAGCTATTTGGCTATGGCTGAACATTATTCAGAAAAAGAAGAGCAAGTTATTACAATTTGAGTGAAGATTATGAAAACAATTTTTATCTTTGGAATAACATGCACCAATGAATCTTTCACATTAAGACCTTAATGTACATTAAGAAAGTAAATGGGGTCCATTTTGATTTTGTGTTGACTTTATAAAGTCTTTAATATAATTCTGATGATGTCCAATGAGATTCCACAGAGTGTGTTTTGAAACCTCTTGTCATGACTATAGCTGTTTAAAGCTTGGTTTTGTATTTCTTTTTTTTCTCCATGATTATGTGATTATGATTTCACAGCATACCCACATCCAATTTAGACTGTCCTTGTGTTATCAGAGACACAAGTGGCATAATTACGAAGCGTGAACAAGTTTGAGTGTTTCTGTATGTGCCTATTTGTGTGTTGCCGTGTGCATTCACCATTCAACCCTCCGCTACGGGAGACACAGTGCTGCACCCTCTGAGATGATGGCATGATAAGTGTGTGTCAGTGGCGGTGTGTTGTAAAAAGTCACACTACAGCAGTGAGATGGCCCACCCTCCTGATAGACTCCACACAGTAGATGAATTATACATGACTAAAGCCGCAGCTCACGGCGAGGCTGGCTGACATTAAAGCAAAATGGCAATTGTGACACATAACAGTTTTGATGTATTTAAAGCGCTCATGCTCGAGCAAGTGTGAGCTAAGTACATAACATGCTGGAATTCACTCTGAAGAATAATGTGCCATTTGAGGAATTAATCAGCGCAGAAAACTACTATCTCTTTTGCTGTCACATATGGCGTTCGTGGTTAGTAGCACAGACTGTTTTGTCTATGAGATCTTGTGTTGTCAACTTTGCCAAGAGCAAAATGACATTTTTTCACAGCTCATAGTAATCTCATAATCCATAATAATATGCTAAATGATATTTGCACAGGAAGCAAAAGTCTTGTTTTGTAGTTATTAAGCTGTTACAATGAGAAAGAGCTATTTGCAAAACTTTGGATTTTCCATATTTTATGTAAGAGTTCATTACAATTGAATCATTAAAATATATTCCAAAATTTAAAATGGGTAATGTGAATGAAAATAGTTTTTATTTTGTCTTGTTTTCTGGTGAAAATAGTTAAATATTCTTAAAATTATTTTGGGGTCGGTAACATTTTTGAAAGTTTTTGAAAGAAGTCAAGGCTGCATTTAAGTTAATCAAAAATACAGCTAAAACAGTAACGTGAAATATTTATACAATTAAAAATAAAATTATTATTTTAGTTTATTTTATACATGTACATTTATTCCTGTGATGGCAAAGCTGAATTTTCAGTTTCACATTATCCTCAGAAATCCACCTCAGTACGAAGCGAGAACGCCCACGTTCTACACTCAGAGGTGATGATTCTGCTGGAAAAAGGAGCAATAGAAAGAGTTCCTCCAGCTCAGAGCGAGTCAGGCTTCTACAGACGTTATTTCCTCGTCCCCAAGAAGGATGGATCCTCGATCTCGGACGCCTAAATTGCGCCCTCATGAAAAGGTCGTTCAGGCTGATCACATTGAAACAGATCCTCTCGTAGATTCGGCCAGGGGACTGGCTTCTTTCCCTGGACCTGAAAGATGCATACTTTCACGTCCAAATAGCCCCCCACCACAGACGATTCTTGAGATTCACCTTCGAGGGAGTGGCTTATCAGTACACGGTCCTTCCCTTTGGACTGTCTCTGGCCCCCCGCACTTTTACAAAGTGCATGGATGCGGCTCTCTCCCCTCTGAGACAGATGGGAGTCCGCATTCTCAACTACCTCGACGACTGGCTCATTCTGGCCCAGTCAGAGGTGGAGGTTTTATCGCACAGAACCCTCCTCCTCAGCCACCTAGAGCGCCTGGGACTCAGGGTCAATTTCGCCAAGAGCAGGCTGTCTCCCAGCCAACGTATATCGTTCCTGGGAACAGTTCTCGACTCGACTCAAATGAGAGCCGTAGTCGCACCAGACCGTGCTCTGGCCATGCGAGAACTCGCGACCTCCTTCGAGATCGGTGCCACTCGCCCTCTCAAGACGTTTCAAAGAATGCTAGGCCTCATGGCCGCAGCGTCGCCAGCGCTACAGTTTGGTCTGCTTCGCATGCGACCTTTACAGCGCTGGCTGAAACCTCAAGTTCCATCACATGCATGGCGTCACGGACGCTTGCGTATCGGGGTGAGTCAGGCCTGTGTGACAGCCCTAGCACCCTGGAGAAATACGAAAAGGTTCTGGAACGATTATCCAGGCCGGGCGTGACCTCCTTGAGTTTAGCCCGCTTTAGCCTTGGGTCTTTTTTATGCTTCCCTTAAGCATTGAATTCTTAAGGTGGTGTAAATTGAGTCGTTCCTCTATCAGCACGGCGTGATTGAATTGTGTTCCCTTAGCGTCTTTAGACAAGATGCAGTACGAGTAGAGTATCGACAGGGAATGAGATATGGAACGAGTACTGCGTACTTGCCGTGCTGGATAGCTGCACGACTCGGTTGTCTCTTCAGTCGAAGAAACCTAAGTTCCTATGGTGAAATGGCCGCTTATATAGCCAGACGGCTCCGCCCATTCTGGCGGGCTCTGGCGGGCTCCATCCGTTTTTTACACACTGCACGAACCAATGGCTGTGCAGTTTCACTGCGTGATTGAATAAGGCTTCAGTCAGAAGGAAAAAAGGCTTTTCCCGTCGCGTCTTTAGACAAGACGCAGTACTTGTTCCGTATCTCAGGGAACCGAGGTTACGACAGTAACCGAGTACATTTTTATCATTACATTTACATTACATTTGGTATAACTATAAATCAGTTAATCCATTTTCCCTGCAAATACATTTATAAGATTTATATGAAGTTTAAAATATTTTGTCTCAACTTAGAAACTAAAACTTCTTGGCAAAGTTTTAAGTTCTCATTTGGATCCGTTGGGTCACTTGAGGTAAAAAGAGGTGGTGCGGAGGCATCTTTGTGCTTTCTTGGATCTCAAAGTTCATGTCTAATTCTGGTCATCTCTCCCTTTGGCTCTCTTTAATGAATACACGCCATCTCACCTTCCACTTCCAGGGCTCAGGCATGTGGAAAATATGAGATAATAACAATAATCATCATTCTGTGAAAGCACCAGGTTGAAGGACATTGCTTTCACTATATAATTTAAACAACTGTTTGTATTTGAAAGTGGATAGAACTTGAATATGTCTCCTTGAAGAGGTGTTTTTTTTTTTTTTTTTTTTCTAATTTGTGAATTGTTAAAGGCATGCCGCAACCACTCTGGCTCATTAGAAAGCAAAGAAAAGGAATAATAGGAAGGAAATGAAAGAGATTTGTGATTGTGGTTAACAGTAGCTGCTTATTCTTTGCTGGGTTTTCACATTAATGCAGGTGGAGACCTCTAGTACTGAGGTGATGGCTCTCTCAATGGGGATCTCAAAACCACAATCTGGATGTAAATTCACATGGCCTCCTAATTCTCGGTACATTTACAGCTGACAGCACTTCGGAAGAGTGGGCGTCTCAGAGTGATTACGGGCTTTGATCTCGCAGGCATAAGACTTTACGTCAACCCACTGTCATTCAGGGTTGTCATTGCAGCTCAACAGCTAGTTAGACCAGATTCCCAGATATTCATAATCACACTGAAATGACCAATTATGCTTCTTTGTGGTTCTTAAAGGCATGGTTTACTCAAAAATGAATGTTTTGTCATTATTTTATCATGTCTGGCTCTTTTTTTTAGGAGACACATGAGGTGATTTTTGAAGAATATCCTTACCATGTTGTCTATATAATAAAAAAAAAAAAGAAAAAAAAGAATGGGGTGTCTGTGAAAGTGTCCAATTCTCAAAAAAGGATAAAAAATCATAAATATATCATAGAAGAAGTTGTGCACTGTATTCCAAATGTTCTGAAGCTTTGTGCGAAGGTGTGCCACAAAATGTCTGAAGTCCATTGTCTATTGTCAATAGTGTATGATATATGAATTGCAGTGCACATAGAAGTCACTTTCAAACAAGCAGATTTCTGTTGGTCAGTGCACTTGAACTTGACATTCAATATCCAATGATATTCAATTATAATCCTCCCATTTAAAGTTGTAGAAGCTGTATGAACACAGAATATAATTTGATGCTTTTGATACCAAACCCCATTGGTTCTCGTTGTTTCATTTCATGAAGTCAGTGATATCAAAACCGACACAAAATAGCCTAATTGTGCAATATATAGTGTCAGTAAAGACTTTGGATTTGTTCCTCGCATTAAGCTATAAAATGGCTTCAGAATACTTTGGAATATAGCGCTTGAGTTGGATGGACTACTTTTATGATGCTATTATGGTACTTTTATACTATTTATATGGTTAATTTGGATCTTGGCAGTCCATTTTCTATTCACAGTACATTCTTTAAGGTTTTTTTTTTTTTTGTGTTTAATAAAAGAAAAAAAAGTAAGGCATGGAGGTTTGTAACGACATGAGGGAGTCAAAATGGTGAACTATGCCTTTAAGGAACATCAGACATGTAGGTCTGTTTGCTAATTTCCTGAGCCTGATTCTGCCCAGGGGATAACTCTGTTTAACTTGGACAGATCTTTTGCTTGAGGATTTTCCTAGATTTCTGTGTGAGCATCTCAATCTCGTCTGTGCAAACTTTCAGCTCACTGCCAGAATCAATACCTTCCTCTTTGGCAATGGACCGCATACCCCTCACCATCAACTTTAATTGCATATTTAACAGAAAAAAAGCAGCATGGATGCAACCACTCAAATATTTAGCCTTTTACCATGTCTAATATAGAGGCATATTTGTTCGGGTCAAGCGCATTCTGTAACAACCTTGAACTTTTTCTTGGCATTAAGACAAGCCTTAGAGGTTCATCTTGGTCTAGTAGAAGTTAAGCCAGTGCTTTAATTAAGCTCAGCCATCTGCCTCAAAACTTTTGACTGTATATACACAACTGCTTTGAGCCACGCACACTTTTCATGAGCCACTTTAATGACCTTACAAAGCCTAAGACATCAAAATGATTGGACCATGTAATTAATAACAGTGGCCACTTTATGTCAACTCCTGTTTCGGTGTCAAGAGGTTGTGATGTACTTTTTTTTCCTCGATCTTCTAACATATCAAGCTGATCTTAGCATTTTCAAAGGAAACTTCAATTTCACTTACTGAGCTAATGATTACACATGGCATTTAATACAGATGAGACTGGAGAGTGCTGTAACACTTCCAGTTTAATTCAATTGTAAATTGGCTGTAGGCAGAGGTGACAGTAAATGTTGCATAAAGTCATCCATCCATATATCTGTCTTCTGTCTGTCTGTCTGCCTGCCTGCCTGCCTGTCTGCCTGCCTGCCTGCCTGTCTGTCTGTCTGTCTGTCTGTCTGTTTCTGTCATTTCTCTGTCTGTCTTATATATAAAAAAAGTAGGGATGCACGATATTATCGGGCCGATTTCGGAATCGGCCGATAATGGTTTTAAATGTAAATATCGGTATCGGCCCGATATGCAAAATTACGCCGATATGTCTTGCCGATAAGAGGAATAGGTTAACTCACATGTGCTCAGGGTGTGCTAGCGATTAGATCATGTCTGCATTGTGGCTCATTCTTGAAGCAAAGTTTTGCCTGAATGATGATTAGAATCATTGTTTTGGATCACTGCATTTAAACTGAAAATGCACGTACAGAATGACACGTTCGGTGTGTGATAGAGTAGACAGTAATGGCACGTGCAGTGGCAGCAGATTCCCCCGGGTCATAATGCCCGTGCGGTAAGGAGTTTTAATTCCGTAGGGGGCGCTGTTGGCCTTCTTCTAATAAAATAAAAGTAAAATATACAAATAAAATTTAGACTGAGTTTCTGATTAAATAAAGCAGTAATTGATGTCATAAAATAATGAGTATGTTTTGATTTAAAAGTCAGAAGCTATAGCTTACATGAACAAAAAAAAAAATTAAAATCACAAACATTACACTTGTAAATTAAATCATTTTATATACTGATTTGTTCATTAATATGTAATATGTTATATTTTTTAAACAAATTATGAGCGCTAAATGATTTTCGAATTTTTACAACTACAAATGTTAAATCTTAAAATAAAATTTAAAAAGTTAAGGTTACTACTGCGTCTTTCTGAAAAAAAAAATGCAGCGATTGATATATAGTTTATTTATAGTTATTTTCAAAGCTTCAATGTATAGTCATTATAAAAGAACTTCATTATTGTTTAATTCTAACAAATAAGTTAGAAACTAACTAAAAACTAACCAAAATTAAAAATCATTTGCTTATAATTTCCACACAGGAGAGACATGGTGTTGTTTTCAAACAAAAGGAAATATATCGGTGTCGGCATCGGCTATCGGCCAAAATGAGTTAAAAAATATTGGCATATCAGATACCGGTAAAAATCCAATATTGTGCATCCCTAAAAAAACAAGAAAAACTAATACATTTGTCTAGATTTATTTCCTTTTAAATTTGCAGTTTTGATTATAAATGTTTACAGAGTTTATCACTTTAAATTAAATATTTATGAAATGAAATGGGATCAGCGGTGGTGATTAGGAATGGCTTAGTTTTTTTTTTTTTTTCTTTAAAAAGTAAATTTATTATTACAATTAATTATTTTGGGTTACCACCCACGCTTGCACTTGACACTAATTAACATATTCTTAATTAATTTGTTGCAGATAAATATGGTAATTTTATATTAAAAAATAATAATAACAACAAAAAGGCAAAATGTTACAATACTCCCCAGTCTCTCCTATTTAAGTGATGAAGACCCCCGGCATAAAGCCCGCTGAGCTCTGTTTGTCAAGTACTGCCATCTTGTACCAGTTGATGGAAAATTTTATGCCTCTTGTCTCTTTTGTAATTATAAAGTTTTATTAGGTGTTTGTGGAAGATTAAAACACTATTAGCGCTTCAGCCGTCAGATTCTCCAGCTGTTCCTTTTGTTTATGACCAAAATGTTTTATGACACCCACATTTAGTCACCTACACAATTATGGTTAATGAAATGCAGTGCTGGTACAGTGGGCAGGAGAAACATTGGTGAAGGGTACTGTGTTTTTTGCCGTGTGGAGAGAGCGAACCAAAAATGGGACACAATGGGAGGAAGAGTGTGTAGTTTAAGATACATATGGAGACAGATAGAGTTTACAACATATATATTTATAGGCTCTAATACTGTTTGAATATTTAAGTGTCTCTGTTATAGATGTAGAATTTCATAAACCTTCGACTTGTCCACTATTAAACCTTTGATGAGCAATCACTAAGTTCAGCAGAAACCCTGCAGCTGTCATTGCTTTCTATAATAAATGAATCACATGATTGGAAGGGACAGTTCACCTTACACTCTTCCAAACTATTCAGTTTTTAATTGGCTAAATGTTTCTTTCTTTCTCTCTAGGTGGTGGAAACAAATCTTGTGGCTTTTGACTGTCACTGGATCATCATAAATGAGGTGGGTTCTTTAGCTAATTTGTGAGTATCTAGTTTATTCTTTCTGTAAGCGCATTTGAATATATTTGCATTGTTATATCTTTATTGTCTAAGTAAGAGGCGGACAAGGGCTCATTTAGAGCCTGATGAAGCTGGCCAGATAAGGACAAATTACAGCTCAATGATTTAAATTAGATTTGGCAAGCATGGGAGTAGCACACTAAAAATAATTCAGCGCTTTCCTTAACGAATAAAGCATTTTTCCAAAATGATCCTGTGACAAGGAGAAGACAATGAAGATACAGACCTTGAGCCCATCTGCCTGAATTATAACTATTTCAATAACTTAAAAGTCACTCTCTGTGGTAACCTCTATTAATCTCTCTGGTTTTATTTAAAATGGTCATATAAATCAGTTTGGCCTTTTTGAATAATAGAGTTCAGTGCACTATGAAATTGTACTGTGACAAATTCACTCCCCAGTCCAAAAAGACCATATTGGAACTCAATGCAAAAACTTTACAACATGTTGAAGTCAGCTAGATTTGATGGTCAGAATCGTACTCGGTTACTTTCGTAACCTCGATTCCCTTAGATATGGGAATGAGTACTGCGTCGTAAGACACTTGTATGGGAAAAACTCCTTTTTTCCTCTTGAACTGAAGCCTTTTCAGTCATGCAGTGAAACTGCACGTCCATTGGTTCATGCAGTGCTATAAAAACGAACCAATGGCTCAGCGGCGACGACGAGCGAGCCTATGGCTGAGCAGCCCGCCAAAACGGGCGGGGACTGTGGCTATATAAGCGGCCGCTTCGCCGCCGCATCTCAGATTTCTTCGAATGAAGCGATTGAGGCGTGCAGCTCATAGCACGGCCAGGAACGCAGTACTCGTTCCCACATCTAAAGGAACCGAGGTTACGAAAGTAACCGAGTACATTCCCTATCGATATTTTCACTCGTACTGCGTCGTAAGATGCTTGTATGGGAACCAGTACAATCACGCCGTGCTATGATGGGGAACGACTCAAAACCAAGACTCCTATGGGAGAAGACCCAGGGGAGTCAATGGAATACACCAAGCACAGGCTGAGCCCTCAGGGTCATCCATGGCCTGGGTGTCGTCCCGTAAGTATACTTAGTGTCCATATAATATGGACTGCCCAAGTGAAGGAGGGACTTGAACAAAGTTGGTCAAGTGAACCCCTAAGGCCGCTAAACCAGCCGGAGGCGGTTAAGCAGAAAGGACTCTGGTCTGTAAGGCAGGGACATCCAGGCTGTAAAACCTTGCAAATGTGGACGGCGAGGACCAGCCGGCCGCCTCACAAATGTCCGAAATGGACACCCCGCTGGACCAAGCCCAGGAGGAGGCAGTGCCTCTGATGGAGTGGGCTCTTACTCCAATGGGGCACTGCAAACCCAAGGAGGAGTATGCTAGGGCGATAGCATCCACTAACCACCTGGAAATTCTTTTCTTCGTAACAGGGTGGCCTTTAGCGCTAACAAAAAGCTGTTTTGATCTCCTGAAAGAGGCAGAACGCTCAATGTACACCCTAATGGCCCTGACGGGGCAGAGCAGGTTCAATTCCTGGTCCTCCGTCGAGGGGGGAAGCACGGAAAGTGCTATGACCTGGGCTCTGAACGGAATGGAGAGCACCTTAGGTACATAACCCAGCCTTGGTTACAGGGCGACCTTGGAGTCGTTAGGCCCGAATTCCAGGCAAGCAGGGTTGATGGAAAGGGCCTGTAGGTCTCCTACTCGCTTAACCGATGCCAGCGCTAGCAGCAGGGCGGTTTTGAACGAGAGTGATCTGAGGCTCACAGATTGCAGTGGTTCAAACGGGGGGCCTTTCAAGGCCCTTAGTACGGTTGGCAAGTCCCAAGATGGAACTGTACGAGGACGCAGGGGGTTAAGTCTCCTGGCGCCTCGAATAAACTGAACCACCGCACTATTTCTGCCCACTGAATGGCCAGCAATAGGGACATGAAAAGCTGCTATGGCTGAAGCATAAACTTTGATGGTGGATGGGGAATGCTGCTTATCCAGCATCTCCTGAGGGAATGAGAAAACCACTGATACCTCAGAGAATGAAAATGGACCTTTTCAGAGCATAGAGGCGTCTGGTAGACGGGGCTCTAGCTTCCACCATAGTGTTTAAGACACGCTCTGGGAGGGCCAAAGCCTCCCGTTGAGCGGCTACACATGCAGGGCCCATAACTCGGGCCGTGGATGCCATAGGGCGCCGTTCGCTTGAGAGAGGAGGTCCCGCCTCAAGGGAATGGGCCACGGAGCTGCTTCGAGCAGCTGGAATAATTCCGACACCCACGGTTGGTTCCTCCAGAGGGGGGCTATTAGAAGAAGCCTGTGCCGTTGCTCCCTGACTCGTCTGAGTACCTGTGGTAGCAGAGCGATAGGAGGGAACGCATAAAGCGGAAGGTATCCGTGCTCCTCGTGAAATAGATTGGGCAATGAGAGTTGTCTTCGGAGGCAAAGAGGTCTACTCGAGCTCTGCCAAAGACTTCCCAGATTTTCTGAACTGCGAGCGGGTGGAGTGTCCACTTCTCTGAGGAGACGTTGTTCCTTGACAACATGTCCGCTCCTTGGTTCAATTTGCCCGGCACATGCGTCGCCTTCAGTGAGCGCAGATTGATCTGAGCCCAAACAAGAAGGTCTTTCGCTAGCGTGCAGAGGCGCTTCGAGACGAGGCCGCCCTGGTGATTTATGTATGACACCACAGACCTGCTGTCTGAGCGTATTAGCACGTGGTGTCCCCTTATGTCCAGCAGGAAGAATTGACAGGCACGGCACACGGCACACATTTCTAGGCAGTTGATGTGCAGACCCGATTCCTCCTCGGACCAAAGGCCAAAGGCCGGTTTGCCCTCGCACAGAGCTCCCCAACCCTTGCTGGAAGTGTCTGTCATGACAACCTTCCTCCTGAGCGCCATGTCTAGAATCACCCCTTGCTTCAACCAGAGGGGGTCCCTCCAACGGTTCAGGGCTGATACACAGGCCCGATTCACCATTATGCGATGGCGACCGTGACGCCAAGCCGCAGATGGAACCCTCTGCTTCAGCCAGAACTGGATGGGCCACATGTAAAGCAGGCCCAGTCGAAGCACTGGCGAAGCCGCTGCCATAATGCCCAGCATTTTCTGGAAGGCCTTGAGCAGGTGGAAGTTTCCTTCCTTGAAGGAGGCCGCACAGCGCTGAATTGTCATGGCTCGTTCTGCTGAGACAGTTGCTGTCATCTGCACTGAGTCGATAACTGTCCCCAGGAATGACACTCGTTGGCTGGGTGGCAGAACACTCTTGGCAAAGTTGACCCTGAGCCCCAGACATTTCAAGTGACTGAGGATGAGGGTCTTGTGCGATGTTGAAACCGCCTCCGACTGAGCCAGAATGAGCCAGTCGTCGAGGTAGTTGAGTATGCGGATTCCCATCTGTCGAAGAGGGGAGAGAGCCGCATCCATGCATCGCGTAAAGGTGCGGGGAGCCAGGGACAGACCAAACGGGAGGACCCTGTATTGATATGCCACTCCCTCGAATGCGAATCTCAATTATCGTCTGTGATGGGGGGCTACCTGGATGTGAAAGTATGTGTCTTTCATATCCAGCGACATGAACCAGTCCCCTGGGCGTATTTGCGAGAGAATCTGTTTCAACGTGATCATCCTGAACGACCTTTTTACCAGGGCGCGATTCAGGAGTTTGAGATCTAGAATAGGTCGCAGGCCACCGTCTCTTTTGGGGATGAGGAAGTAGCGGCTGTAGAAGCCTGACTCGCTCTGGGCTGGAGGAATGACTTCTATGGCTCCTTTTACCAGCAGATTCATCACCTCTGCGTGCAGGACTTGAGCGTCCTTGCTGCGCACTGTGGTGGCGACCACACCACGGAAGTGTGGTGGCCTTCGAGCGAATTGGAGTGAATAACCTCGTCTTATTGTAGCCATTACCCAATCTGACACACCGGGGATGGCTAGCCAGGCCATGGCCCGTGTGGCCAGAGGATGGATAGGCCCTGGAGACTGGCTGCATAAGGGCAGGACGCTTATGGTAGACAGAAGAGGATATTTGCTCTTTTTTTTAAAATGCATGTGTTTTATTTTGTCCGCTATCACAGCGGTCGGACACCCAGGTGGTAGAGAGGGCCCTTGGGGGACAAATAACACATTTCCCTCTGCACCCAGCGCTAAGTGGGGCGACAAGAGGCACATAAGAGGCTGCTTGCGGGGTGGTCCGGCGGTAGCGAGACTCGGGCCCCTCCTCTTTCTGCCTGGCTGTTCAGGAGGACTTCTGAGGCGCAGGATCCAGGGCTATCTTGGGCCGGGGTCCTTGGCGCTTCGGGAAGGGGTAACATCTCGCAGAGCGGGAACGTCCTCTATCCTGCCGATCCTTAGGGGGCCTGGGTTCGGGGGTGGCTGACGTTGGCTTGGAGGGCTGCTGAGTCGGCGCAGGTTTCGGGCGACTGGCAGCAGCAGAGGAACTGGAGCGCTTTGGGAGGAAGTGTCACATCACCTGAGACGACTTCTGAGCCTCCGTGAACCGCTCCACGAATCCTTCCACCGCCGGCCCGAACAGGCTGTTGGCTGAGACTGGAGCGTCGAGAAAGGGGACCTTATCCGCCTCCTTCATCTCCGTCAGGGTGAGCCACAGATGGCGTTCTAACACAGTGGACATAGACCGCCCAATGGCCTGGGCGGTGGCTTTGGTGGCACGCAGGGCCAGGTCCGTTGCGCTCCTCAGGTTCCTGAGCGAAGCCACATCGAGACCGGCCTCCTCGCTGGCGAGCATCTTGGCCTGAAAGACCTGGAGGACCGCCATCGAGTGCAACGCTGAAGCCGTTTGTCCAGCAGCCGAATAGGCGTGTCCAGCGAGTGCAGAAGTAGCTCTGCACGGCTTGGATGGATGGTTTGCACTCGCCTTCCATCCGATCTCTGACAAGCTCCTCGTCCGTTTTGGGCCTGGGGCTGCAAGAGGAAGACGGTGGCAAGAGGGCAGGGTCAGACAACGAGCCCGAAAACTCCTCCGCATCAGATGCTGCCAGGGAAAGGCTGTCCATCTCGTCGTCGCTCGCACTGAACGAGATCATGTCGCTCGCAGCTGCAGAGGGACGCTGATCGGGCTGGGTGAAGCAGACGGGAGAAACCTCTCTCTGTGGTGACGGCGAGCTCGCTCATCTCCGGCCGCTCAATTCCTCTGCCCCGCTGTTTTTTCCTCGCAGGTCCCTGGGAGGAAGAAAACGGGAGGGCGCGAGGGGCGGAGTCACTCTCTGAAAAGAAAGCGATCCGAGAGCGCAGAGAGGCAAGACTGAAAGACTCGCAGTGCGAGCAATCAGTCCCGCTGAGCGCAGCGTCAGCATGGGATTTCCCCAAGCATGACACACACTCAGCGTGACCATCATCAGCGTGCAGGGGAGCCCTGCACGTCTTACAATGACGGTGCGGCATTTGAAACAACGCCGAATTTGCTCTTTTTGTGAGGCTCTTTTAGACGATCGTCGGATGGCAGCAAGGGATAGACCAGGAATAACAGCAGAGCTGCAAAGGTCCAATCCAGCTGCTGAGGCGTTTCTATGGCGAAGTCGGCATCAGCGAAGAGTCAGCGAGGAAGAATCTTCGTCGCTGAAGAGAAGAAATCTGAGATGCGGCGGCAAAGCAGCCGCTTATAGCCACAGTCCCCGCCCGTTTTGGCGGGCTATGGCGGGCTGCTCAGTCATAGGCACGCTCGTCGCCGCCGCCGAGCCATTGGTTCGTTTTTATAGCACTGCACGAACCAATGGACGTGAAGTTTCACTGTATGATTGAAAAGGCTTCAGTTGAAGAGGAAAAAAGGAGTTTTTCCCATACAAGCGTCTTACGACGCAGTACGAGTGAAAATATCGACAGGGAACTAGGTTTACCCAGTCATGTTTAGGTCGTAAGGAGGAATTTTTATAGATTCTCTTATTTCTATGACTAGAAGAACTAACTTGGTGTAAAATTTGGGAAAGTCCATCAAACATTTGTTGTTCCTGTTTGTGTGCGGCACCAGCTGCTCTGCACATATTTACAAAGTTATCAAAAAGTGGCTAAAACTAATTTTAGGGCTGTCACGATTCTTGATTCAATTCGAGTACTCGATTTTAAAAAATCCTTGACTGGATTTTGGACATGTCGAGTAACCACCAACATACCAAAAGTGGTGCTTTCCACAGAAGAGAATCCATGAAATGCATGATTAAACTGTTTTCCAAGTCTGCATGATATATTAGACCCATTTTAAAATCATAATAAAGAATAATGCTATTGTGAATTCACAAACGCTACGATCCAGTTACATATATGTGATGCAGTTTAATATATGCGCTTTAATTATTTACATGCATGTAGGCTATGTACGTGTCAGAACGGCTCCATTCACAGTAAATAAATACTGCTCCACACAAACTGTTATCATTTACATGTGTGGAGCGTCTCAAACTCCATCTCTGCATATTGTTGTGAGTTTGGGTTCATTATAATGTTCATCTGGGAACACAACGTTTGCCATTTCATCAGATTTGTAAGGTAAACCATTTATAAACCTAAGCAAACAGGAGAATACGACGGCTGCATCCAAAAGCTCTAAAATGCTGCCTTCGGAGGCATCAAGGCACGTCCAAATACAAATTCTGCTTCAACTCCTGTCTCTGGAGGTACCTTCTTCTGATCGAAATTTGAAGGCAGCATAGGGTTAAGGCTAGAAGGGATACGTATGGCGCTACTGGGCATGCGCACATCAATACAACATAATTTTTGTCACACTGTACAACAATAATTACTATTTTTTCATTATTGTAAGGGGTAGGTTTAGGGTTGGGGTAGGTGTAGATGTTAATAAAACTAAAATTTATTTAATTGTTTGTTTCCGGTCGGAACTGTATCCCTTCTAGCCACAACCGCAGCATAGATGTATCCTTCTCTGCCTTTGATATCCCACAATCCTGTGCGTTCCATTCCATTCCGTGACAGTTGATGTTGAGCTAAAAAATAAAGATGGCATCTGAAAGTTGCGTTTGGGGGTCAGTTTAGTGTGTAAATGTATATTTCTGACTAACTTTTTGGACTTTTGGTGTTATTTCTTGTGAGAAATCAGTATTATAGTAATTAAATATTCTTTTAGTTATCACCAAAACTCGTTCTGTTTTGTTGTAGATCATTAAACCTTTACGCTGCCTCAAAAGCCTGTCCGAAATCAGTTTTATGAGGTGCCTTTGTGCAAAAACGCGACCTGCAAAGTCATTGCCTGATAAGGCAGTGAGGCAGCAAGTCAGCTGCCTAGGCTATAGTTTTTGAAGCAGCCTCTTTCTCAATATGCTAACTGTTCTGCGCAATTTCAAAATAAAAGTTTAAACACTCATTCTGAGTTTACATGTTTTGATGTCCACATATTCAAGAAATTACAGTGGCTGTAGCATTTCTGTATTTAAGAAATTGCCAAATATTTAAGATTAAGTGAGAATTTGAATTAACTGTTGTTTAGTCAATATTAAACAAGAATTAGATCGCACAGTAAAGTGTAAAACAGTCGTCAGGCCATTGGCGCTCTCTGCAGGCATTTGTTATCATTCATAATATACATTAGCTTGTTTAAAATACATTATGGAATTTAACAATTTTGTTCAGTAAAACCATATGATTAAGTGATTTTGAAACTTTATTTGAACTCATTATTATTGCCGCATTGCTATTATATATGTATTGTAAGTCATTATTGTAATTATTTTTCTTACTACAAAAAAAACACATTATAATTATAAAACATTATAATTACTCGATTACTCGTCAGAATAATTGACTGATTACTCGATTATCTAAATAATCCTTACTAACTAATTTATTTATTTTGATTTTGATTTTAATAGTTTTAATAATTTTAATTTTATTATAATGTCCTCAATACTAAGCAGCTTTCATTGAAGAATGGAGCACTGGCAACAGCCCACTGTATCTCATTTCACATGCAAACAGGGCATTGACAGCTGCTATTTAAAGGCATAACAGCAAAATAAATAAATAATTCAAAGGGTCATAGGGATAGTCATGAAACATTTAATTATGACCATTTCTGGCATAAAATAAGTTGTCTAACATTATAAAAGGACTGTGGTGAAATAAAACAAACAAACAAACAAACAAAAAAAGAAAAAATTAAAAAGTCTGATTTATAAAAGACCATTCAAATGCCCAAAAATGTGCAACTCACATTATCTGATCGTATACATTTTTTGGTATAACCTTTTAATGGTGTCAGCTTTCTAGAACTCACCAGTTTAGGCAGGTGGAGCATTTAGTGCATCTGAGGAAATTTTTATGTCCTCGTATATTAAACACAAAAGCACATGACATTACCTTGACATGTCTCTGTATAGACACGCATTGCTCATGGTTGGCCTTGCATGACAGCACTCATAGGGGACAAAACAAGCAACTGCCAAAACCTGAACCCTAAAATTGGGCCATAACCCTGTAGGCTCATATTTGTGTCATTCTAATTTAGCGCTCCTAATTAAGCATCAAGGGCCTTTGCGTTTGTCATCCGGGGGTAGAATAAGCCACTCAGTGTTGGTATTTTCAGGTCTGTAAAAGCGTGATGTCCTCTCTGCTCTTGAAATTTGTGCAGCACACTATAAAGGCCTCCTGTGCCCTCTCGTGATGCCTTTTAGATTATCCTCCGTCATTCTTACCACATTAATTAACAGCGGCACAAACATCGTTTGACAGTGTTCAACTGTGCATCAGGCAAGATTTTGATTTGTCTGATCAGAAACCTTAAAATTACCTTTCAGAAAGCAGGTTGTATTGAAGACAACTTTAATTTTAATCTTACTGAAGGCTGAACGGCTTCGACATTCTAAGTAAGTTCCTTGCCGGCGTGCCACAAGTTCAGATTTAATGACATACTTCATGAGAGCCAGTCACCAGCAATCACAGCTTTGCAGGTGAGAATGAAACTCAAAAGTGAAGGCTGTCAGAGGAACAGCTTGGCCGCTCTGAAGTCTACCTTCACTGGGGGACGTTCCCTGTCCATTCTCATCACATCATTCCCAGCTCACTCGCTTCATTCTGCCCATCTGTGGAAAAGATGGCTTCGGGCTAAAATTAGCAATCATTCCTCCCAAGGCTGCGCAAGGACACGCGAGCGCACACGGTCATGTCTTTCTGCCTTTTGGCAGTGCTCTGAATACCCATTCATGAGAATAATTGTTATACTAATGATGATTTTTATGTAGTTATGTTTCTTGTATTTAAATTGGGCCCATTTTTAGCTAACTGGAGAGTGGAGAATTTGACCTTGACTTGATGAAAGAGGAAAACTTAACCATGTGTGAAGATAGTTTAGTTTGTGTGTCAGTACTGGTGTCAGGACTCAGCGTTTAAAATGAAGGAGCATTATTTGTTTAACTGAAACTAATTTTCTTTCTTTCTTTCTTTCTTTCTTTCTTTCTTTCTTTCTTTCTTTCACCTTGGTGAGCTTTTTAACCAGATAAAAACAGTGTTGTCCGTTTCACTTCGTTTCAATCATTTTATTAAAATTAATTTTTAATTTGAACAAACACTGTTCTAAAATTATTTTATTTAATTTTATTTTTGATTGTACTATATAATCTGTTTTAAATCCATTACTAGATTTGCAGATTTTTTTTTTTTACAAAAAATAATTGCTTCATTACATTCATGTTTTTAATATCTAGGGCATTTTTTCACACATTTGGTGGCATTTTTGCCCTGCATTATTTTGTGACCCTGATCAGTACTGTTCATTTTTTAAATATTTTGAGATATAATATTTAACAAAGTTAATCAATTATATGTACTTACTATTTTCTTATTAGTAAACGTATCATTAATTGTTAGTGTTATGAAGTTTTTCTCTTGTTGGCTAACCTATAATCTTTTGTCGTATGATCCATGCTAAATAAATATTTTAGCAGTTAAAATTATCCCAGTGTAGAATTTTAATGTCTACAATTATGAAGTTTGTTACAGTTATCTACAGTTACCTGTACAGCAAGTCAGAAGAAAAGAAAGGTTTATAGAGCTGGTAGGAATGCTCCGGTTGCTACATGATTCATGTAGACATATTTGGAAGATGATAAAACACTTAAGTAATGGAACCTAAAAAGATAACATTTTGTTTCTTATTTAATCTCTACCCCTTTTTCTTTCTCTCAACCCAAATTTGAGACAAAGTTATAGTTGGTTATTTACTAAATTGAAAATTATGATTTTTTTCCTGGACCTACTTCTGCTCTTTCTTTTCCAGTCAAGTGTAGAAAAAAGCTCTTCTCAGCAAAATGCTTTTTATCTTTCTAGCCTATTTTCACTGCACATGGAAAATCCCTTTTCTTCTGACATTATTCTCTCTTTCTCTGTGCTTTTTCCTCTCATGTGCTGCAGGAGATTTCAGACATGGATGTGCAGGAGCTGGTGATGAAGTCTATAGGTCGCCTGACCCTGGTGAGACAGACCTTCCCTTTCCCGCAGAACAGCAGCCAGCGCTGCGTCCGGAATAACCACCGCATCAACACGTCCCTCTGTGACCCCAAAGACCCGAAGGCACAGATGTTAGAGGTGTGATTCATTCCGCCATACTCATAACTCATGCATTCAAGTTAATCATAAATCATTTGCCTTCATTTCCTTTTTTGATTGTGTCCATTAACTGTCATCATTAGCCTTTGAGCTAACTTCCTTAGAAAACTAGAAAATGTCAATGTGAAAATTAGCAATCTTGTTTTGCTGGGTTTTCAGTTCTTTCTCTGTGCCTGTGGGTGCCATTCCTGTTTTCTACTGTTTATCCAACTGAATGTATTTTCCCACATGTAAATTTACATAAATGACAACATAAATTAACAGATGTGTTGTGTATTGAGCCGCATTCATTACTGGTAAACACCGCACGGTATATCAATACACATTTTTTTCAAAACCCCTACTCTATATTAATTCATAGCTGCGTGAGTATATTGGTATCGACAAGGCAAATATATATTTTCAGCAGGGCCAGGAGATATTTTTGACATTCACAAAACAGGACGATGATTTTAACCTTTTTTATTTGGTCATTAAGTAGCCAAAATAATGTGTCATTACAGTTTCACAATTCCTTCTTGTCAGAGAGAGTGCTCAACAGAGATATTTTAATAATCTCTATGATTTAAAATTGAGTAGCACAAATGGCATTAAAGTTGAAAAGTTTGCGTTATCACTTTACAGAGGTCTCTGCATGGTTTTAATAAAAACATACAATATATAGTATCTAAATACTGATGTTTGTTGCCTTATATGTTGGTATCCATAAATTAAAATGATTAAATAGTCTGAATAATATATGTAGTAAAAACACTTTCATGTATAACACATGTAGTAAAAACATGCCTTCAAGGTTTTTTTTTTGTTTGTTTTTTTTTACAATATTTATACTTTGCTACAATGGCTGCTTGGTTGAAATTGTGTTGAAAACTGTTTTTTTCATAGAAAACCATATAAATATTGATATTTCTTAGAATATTAATCCACATGGCATGTGCAAACAAATTAGGATAGATCTCAAAATTCACTTGTAAGTGAAGAATTGTTGTTATTTTGAACTTTGTTTGTTTGTTTGTATCCACATACATTTTTGGGGCCACTATATGTATTGAATTTGATCAAAAGGTAGAAAAATATTAAGTTGTAATTCAGTCATTATTTTCAGTATGTGAAATATGAGGGAACAGGTGCTCTTCTCCATGTAAAATTGAATGCATACTGTAAAAAGCAGCTCATGTTTGACGTTAAGGATTCAGTTTTGCTCAGTATTCAGGAGTCCAACCCTATTTTACCCTGCACTGAAGCGTATCACATCCCTCTTTCTCGACATATATCCCACCCTCCCTTTGGAATACTCCTTTGCACCTCCTGTTCCCTTTAGACCACCGATCACTCATCTTCCCTGGAGAGACCTACTAACAGACTTAATGGCTTTCCCTGGTCAGCCGATCTTCTCCCCCCTGAATTTAACCCCGTCTTTGTCTGTTTACCCCCTTGGCAGTGGCAGCTTTGTTGCTTCGGTGGTCTCGACGACTCCTGCAAATGCTATATCATGAAATAGCCTTCCCGAAAAACAGCCCACCCAAAAAAGGCACTTTGTGTCCAAGACATGAAACATAAATCAATAAGTAAGCTCTTTATTTTTTTGTTCTTGAAGATGAAAAATGCAGCGAATGGGGAAAAGCCTCACAGCTCGACGCTGTTGCTTGGTAGTCTTGTGGATCCCTGTCAAGTCTGCTTCTTTGGGTCATTGCTCTTTTTGTACACCCATTCTCTCGGTATACGAAGAGTTGTTTTATGGGAGTCAGGAAGAGTAAACACAAGCAGCACCGGTGTTTCCGCTCTCTGTTGGGATGGCGAAGCCTATTCCCTTTAAAACTGGAGGATAAAACTTGAGAAATGAGAGTGTCATCCCTGTCGACTCCATCATCTTATTCTCCAGTCTGCTTTGAAGTGGATGTACATATATATTGCATAATTGGCAGTTAGTTTGGCAGCTCTCAAAGCCATTACAGCCTCATACCTGCAAATGCCTGTTGATGGAGCCAACCGAGCGTGACTCCTAACATAATTAGAATAGCCTATCCTTTGTGCTTCTCTGTTTACTGGTGAAGAATTTTGCCAAGGCTATGGCCGTATGCGAATAGATTACCTGAACGGATTGCGTTCTTGACAATTATGGCAAGCCAAAGTTGATAGCGAGAGGTTTTTCTCAGCTATTTGTCAACATGGTTGGGATTACTCAGACACTCGATACAATGTCAAGTATGCGGGAGCAGCGCGGGTTAATAAACAACACTGGAAACCTAATGACCGCTTCACTCTATTTATTACCTTCTCATTAAAATGGAGACAACACTCGGGCTAGATCAGAGCCGTGCAATCGATCAGAGCTGAATTAACTTTCTCCTTTGTGCCGACATAACACGAAGTGTTAGAACTTGTGTATGAGTGAAGTCGCCAGTTGTCCTGTACAATGCGGAACCGTATCTAATGTAACAGTGTTGTGTGCTATTTGTGTTTTTTTGTTTTTGTTTTTTCACTGCCAATGAGAAGTTTCAGGTTCAGATTTTTAATCTTTTTGAAAAAAAGTTGTTATTCTCACCAAGGCTACATTTATTTGATCAAAAATACAGTAAAAAAAAAAAATAGTAATATTGTGAAATATTTTTTGAATTTTTTTGTAATTTAATATATATTAAAAGCTAATTCATTCCTGTGATGGCAAAGCTGATTTTTTAGCAGACATTGCTCCAGTCTTCAGTGTCGCATAATCTTTCAGAAATCCTTCTAATTTGCTGATTTAGTGCTCAATAAATATTTATTATTAATATTATTAATGTAAATAGTATTATTAATGTATGTTGAAACAACGATCAATTTTTTCCATGATTCTTTGAATAGAAAGTTCAACAGAGCAACATTTATTTGAAATATTTTTTCTTTTTTTTCTTTTTTTACATTATAAATGTCTTTACTGTCAGG
Source organism: Spinibarbus caldwelli (assembly GCA_039654775.1). Taxonomy (NCBI): domain Eukaryota; kingdom Metazoa; phylum Chordata; class Actinopteri; order Cypriniformes; family Cyprinidae; genus Spinibarbus; species Spinibarbus caldwelli. The sequence continues at coordinate 17,271,187 of CM077248.1, read as the reverse complement.
TTTGATCAATGTAATGTGTCCTTGCTGAATAAAATTATTAAATATTACAGTATTGAATATTCATTTAAAAAAACTGTCCTCATACTTTTGAACAGAGTGTACATACATTTTGTTTAAAATGTCAGTTGTCATGCATGTTTTACTTAAATTTCAGATGGAGATTAAGAGTATCCTATATTTTCTTGAAGAAGCTTACTTTATCTCATTTTCCCAGAAAAGGAACAGAGCAGTATGCATTTATGCTACAAAACTCAATACACAGACTCCATATACTGATATCTTGACACAAAGCCATTTTTGGCCCTGCCTCTTTACAATTACTCGAGACAAAATTGACTGTTTACATTAAAACCGTGCCAAGATGACCAAATAAAAAATGTATTGTGCGGTTACAATTGATGTCCCAAGTCAGACAAGAACACTAAAGCCTGTATGCATATACAAACGTATCATGATGGAAATGACAGGTATTAAGTGTGTGTGTGTGTGTGTGTGTGTGTGTGTGTGTGTGTGTGTGTGTTTTCTGTTGCTTATTAAACTCCATTGTCTTCCAGGGCTCGTTCAATGTGTGCAGCCTGTTGTCATTTCCACTGTAGAGACCTTTCATCCCAGCTGTACCCACTCAGACATAAATCTTTTTCTTGTAAGAGAATATTAATCTGGTGTCTCTGGCTCTCTGTGCTCACGTCGTCTGTTCCTTTTCTTTTTGTGTCTTTTTTTCCCTGCTGCTTTTTGTCGTCTTGTCAGATCACCAACCGCTACATCTACGACACGGTGCTGCTGCTGGCCAACACCTTCCACAGGAAGTTGGAGGACAGGAAATGGCACAGCATGGCGAGTCTTTCGTGCATCCGCAAGGGCTCCAAACCCTGGCAGGGTGGCAAGTCTATGCTGGATACTGTGAAGAAGGTACAGTACTGTACAGGGCTTTATGATAAACGTAGCCTGCTGGCCCGAGGCCAGTATCAGGCTACTTGACAGAACTGTGCCTTGCAAACTTAAACTTTTGGTTTTCTGTGAAGTATTGAATATTGATGTTGTAAAATCTGCTGATTTAAACTTATTACCAAGGTAGAGTTATTCAAACATAGATTGTGAAACTGAGTAGTCATAGTCTTGAAAGCATACTAAAAGCCTTTATGTATAATGCATTATGAAGGGTTAATAAAGGGTGTAATGTGTTGTAATTATCTATAATGTGCATTGTAATACATTATATCTTGTAAATAATTATAACTGAATTTAAAATGCATAATATAACAATGAATTGATAAGATGTGGTTACAATTATTCATGAGATTGTACAATGCATTATAAGGTACATTACAGGACATAAATAATGCATTAAAACTACTTTTATAATGCATCATACATAAAGGCTTTAAGTAAAGTGTTACAGAATTTTTACATTTTTAAAAAAAATAATTATAAACATAATAATTTATAGCTGTCATAGGTAACATTTATTTGTATTAGTGTTTTATATTTCATTATTACTTTTACTTTTATTGACAGTATTATTGTAAGTAACAAAAACAATTAATATTTTATCTGAATTAATATTTTTTTCAGTTTTATTAATAATATTATTGTATGTAAAAACAAAATTGCAGTACGTTCAGGAAAAAAAAAAATATGTATGTGGTTATTTATCAATTAATTTATTTATTGGAATATTTTTGAATGTATTATAATTTAAATCAGTATTTTTGTATTTAATTATTTTACTTGTAAAGAAAACATTTCCTTAAAGGATTATAATGTAAAAATCAGTCACCATCCAAGTGGAAAACAGACGGTTTGGTGAAGTGGATCAATTAATTATTTCGATATGAATCATAATAACGATTCGTTCATGAATCTGGCATCACTACTTCTCTCATGAACTGTAGCCAGATTTAGGGCAAATGCCAAGATTTTTAGTGAATAACGACTTCATTTTCGGTCTGTTTGTCACACACAATTATCATATTGGCTTGAGAAGATGTGGAATATAGTGCACAATTCATATGTACTACTTTTATATAGTTTTTACCCTCCATTTTATAGCTTTAGAGCACCAGTCTCTGTCACTTTCATTATATGTGAAAAGTGTTCCACAGAAGAAAGAAAGTAATAGAGGTTTGGAACACATGAATAATTACAGAATGTTCATTTTTGGGTGAACTAACTATCCTTAACATTTAATGGCATGGCATTCAGGCACATAAATACATTGTTAAAACTATAAAGGCCTGTGAAAATGTTGACAGTATGAAGCAAAACGTGACCAGGTCAACAGAAAAGGTCCTAAGTCTGAGCCCTGCTGTGATTAAAGAGATGTGTTTGAGTGGGAGTTTGACCTTGGATGCATTTGCATTGGAAACTGAATGACTGTTTGGTTTTGAGGACCGTAATGAGTCTCTATCTGTGTGCCAGTTGGGGAGAGGGGGAATGTTGTGGTACAGTGAAACTCTCCTCCCTTCTGTCTGCCTGGTGTACAGCAGGGCCACAGAAATGGCTCACTGCCTGGGGTGAGATGACAGTTGATGTTACAGGGCTAGTGACTGAGTACTGGTTTAACACCATGCTTGGTGGGGAACGGCTTTACCCCCTAAGGGATGTACTGTTCCTCCTGTATCCACATGTATCTGATCCTCTCTGCCATCCCACAGTAGAGATATTACCTCTCGCCCGGCTCTCACCTCCACACCGCTCCCTGTGTGACAGTAGTATTAAAGCAGATAGGGCGATTTATTCAGACACTGGGTGACCGCAAGAACACACTGGCTCGTACCACCTTGGAATCTGCCTAGATTTTAACAACCTTGTTTCTAAGGGATGTCTGGGAGTGCAGGCAATATATAAATATATTAAAATGGTACGGAGTGTTACACACTTATTTTACTGTACATCAGCTGCATAATGGCCTTGTATTCAATTCCCACAGGACTGTTTAGACTGGAACATTGCTTTACAGCTTAATTAGGGGAAGTTTGTGTTTATTGGCTTTACAAAGAAGCAGTTGGTGAACTCATTTGGAAAGTGCTCATCAGCTTTTATAATTGGCTGTCTAATTTGTTCTGTCAGCAATGGTATTGGTAGAGTGAATTTACAACAATTATCTGTTCATGTGGGTTGTCGCTGGGCAGGACATGTTTTGGATGTGGTTTAGGGCTGGGGATTTTTGCAGGTTGGAATGATGCTGTGGAGTTATTTTGGAGTTCAAAGTAAGGTTGCTGACGAAAAACGGGAAGACAAGAGTGAGGCCTTTTTGCTCATAGAGACAGTAGAGAGAGGAGGAAAAAATGGTAGGGACAAGAGGGGCATAATCAGCAAATTTCATAAGTTGGACTCAAACACTCATCTGCTACATGAGCTCTCTACTGTAATATGTTGGAACATGTGCACAAACCGCTGTGCCATGCTCTGATTAAAGGCATTAAAGAGATTTTCTCCCCCCTTTATGACATAAAATTTGCCCCCCAATGGGGCAAGGTTATTAAATATAAACTATTTATTTATTTGTTTGTTTATTTATTTATTTTATAGCAGCCATTATTCCGCTCTTACCTCAGAAATCATTCTATTTTGCTTATATGCTGATTTGATCTCAAAATCATTTCTTATCATTATTAATGTTGAAAACAGTTACGCTGCTTAATATTTTGGTATAAATTGAGAAACAAGATTTTAAGGATTCTTTGATAACTAGAAAGTAAAAAAAAAAAAAAAAAAACATGATTAATTTGAAACAGAAATTTTTTGTCACATTGTAAATGCCTTTATTGTGACTTTTAATCAATTTAATGTATCCTTTCTGAATAAAAGTATATTTTAAAAAAATTCCTGACCCCTGTACTTTTGAATGATAGTGTATGTTTATTATTATTATTATTATTATTATTATTATTATTATTATTATTGCATTATAAATGCATTTACTCTCACTTTTAATCAATTTAATGCATCCTTTCTGAATATATATATATTTTTTTAAAAAGTATATTAAAAAAAAAAAAAAAAAAAACTTCCTGACCCCTTACTTTTGAATGATAGTGTATATTATTATTATTATTATTATTATTATTATTATTATTATTATTGGATACTTAAACAAAGAATAGCACACAAAACATAAATGCTTTCAGATTAACACATTACAAGACCTCCCTGGTGGCACCATTCTGTCCATTTTGTTTGGGTGATCTGACTGGGTTGACACAACAACATCGATTCAACCAATGTGTGGCTTAGGGGCAGGACTTTCTAGCTGATGACAGGAGTGTGTTAAAGCCCTAATTTGCAGTTCTCTGTGGTGCCACTAGTGGGGTGATAATTACACACATATATTATGTGTAAGTGGTTAATGAGACATTTTTATCCACATGGTTTTCATTCGATGGCAGCCATGTCAAACACGTCAAACTTAAGCATTTGATTTATACATCGCTTTGTTTTTTGCAGGGAGGAGTAAGTGGTCTGACCAGCTTGCTGGAGTTTAATGATAACGGCTCAAACCCCAACATCTACTTTGAGATCCTGGGCACCAACTACGGAGAGGACCGCGGCCGTGGAGTCAGCCGGGTAAGATCCCACTCAAACCCACAATATCGGTTTCGACGCTTCCAGAAACACAATTGTCTTAATTCAAAGAGCTTTTGAATTTTAATTGATAATCACAGAAGCCTAATGAATTCCATCAGCCTCCCTCAGAGAGCGCAGTGTATCAGCATGCATTGTTTATCAGTTTTTCTGTTGTTTGCTCATCTGTTCGTCTCAGCTTTGGTGGAGTGAGGAGGTAGTTAAGCAGCAGTAACATAAGAGTCGTCCCCCAGTGATCCGCAAGATAATTAATCTGTTCTTTCCATTCGTTTGTCGTTAATTACTTTAGTCATATTTATGTGTATTTGCTCATTCAAATATTGGTCCTAATCTGTCTCTGTCTTCCCCACGGAATGTGAATCAATTGCTCATGACAGAACGGTAGCTTTGGAGCTGAATAATGTGTGGATCAGGCTACGCTCTCAGATGGTGATACCCCAATCTCCACCCGTCTGGAGAAATATGTTGGACTTGTTTATTTAACTGGAATAAATGAAATAATTGATTTGTGTCAGTTGCTGATCAGGAAGTCATTTATACGTTCCTTGTGGTTAGACAAAAGCACTCTGTCGCACTTTTCAGTATTTAGGCTGCAAACATCTGAGATCTCACTTTCCTTTCTGCAATTTTGAAACAATCAATGATAAGGTTATTTATGCAGTAGTTAAAAACACAAATTAAATTGAAAGCCACTTTCTGGTACACAAGTTTTACAGCACAGTTTATCAGAGCAGAAAATGAATGAACCTACAGGAGCTAGTGGAGTTGGTGTAAACGCAATCCGAAATAAACAATCGTCAAATGGCTTTGTTGAGTAAATATAATTGTTATTTGCATGCTAATCAGTCACTTTATGAACTGCAACATTTATTATTATTATTTATTATTTTTTAAAGGCATAGTTCACCCAAAAATAAGAACAGCTGTGTAAATTCTCATTCTGACGGCACCCATTCACTGCAGAGGATACACTGGTGAGCAAATTATATGATTGTAGATTTCTCCAAATCTGTTCAGGTGAAGAAACAAACCCACCTACATCTTGGATGGCCTGAGGGTAAAAGTTTCAGTAAATTTTAATTTTTAGGTAAACTATTTCTTTAAAGATCTGACCAGTGTAAGTGATGTGCGCAATTCAAACCACATACTAAAGACAACTTCTGACTCAAGAATCTTATAATGAAGTGGAAAATTTGCCATCAGAAGTTTATATATTTTTGACCTATAAATCAGACAGCCAGACGTACTGTCATAGTGGCGATCATGTGAAGTGACTTGGATCTGATATGAGATGTTAATCAAAGGGTTAGTGATTGTCCTTGAGGACTCTGGTGTGCCAAAGTCCACAGACAACCATCAGACAACAGGCTAGAGTCCTTTATTAATGTCACTTCCTCTCATCCACTGGAACTCACTGCAACCTCACTGCCATCATGCACAAATTAAATTGTCAGATTTCATTAAAGATAATGGTCTCTGACACAAACAAGATCTGTGCTGCACTTCTAAAAGATGAAATGAATCTTTTAAGTACAAAGTAATTACATTGAGCAAGTTTCTTTAATCAGAGTGGATAATTGCTTCAGAAGGAAGGCTTGTTATACAGTCTTCTGCTCACTACTGTTGGGAAAGCACATGAAGAAATGTTTAGTTTGAGATTTCAGTAAAGAGGCCACTTGTGTTCCTTACCCTTTTGATTTTATTAATGATTATATTGAGCTTAAAGTTTGAATGATTAAGCCATTATAAGCCATAAATATACAGTATATATTAAATGACAGTTGTTAATTTAAATATTTTGGATAAAGACTTTTAGATGTTCATAAAATATATAAAATAAGTAGAAGGTATAAATTCACCTAAAAAATAAAAATTCCATCTTTAATTACTGACCCTCATGTCGTTCCAAACCTGTAAGACCTCGTTAACTTCGGGAACACAAATTAAGATATTTTTGATGAAATCAGAGAGTTTTCTGACCCTGCATAGAAAGCAATGCAACTACCATGTTCAAGGCTTTGAAAGGTAGTTAGGACCTTGTTAGAATAGTCCTTGTGACATCAGTGGTTCAACCGTAATTTTCCATGTCAGTCTTACTACATTTCTGGGCCTTGAACGTGTCAGTTGTGTTGCTGTCTATGCAGGGTCAGAAAGCTTTTGAATTTCATCAAAAATATCTTAATTTGCTTTCAGAAGATGAACAAAGGTCTTACGGGTTTGGAACGACATGAGAGTCAGTAAATAATGACAGAATTTTCATTTTTGGGTAAACTATCCCTTTAAGATGGCCCTTGAGGTTTCCTTGAAGCAAAACTGAAAAGACTATTTTTAAAATTTAAAAAGACTATTTTTTGTATAAAATGTATCTTGATTTAAGGTTATTTTTCTTACCCTGTTAGTTATAATTTTTTAACTATAAATCAAATGAAACGTAATGAAGTTTGATTAAACAAGAAACTTGGCCACTCAATTTTAAGTAAATTTATTTTGTTTTAATGATGTTTAAATATTTCATGGACTAATTAAGAACTGATTTGTGCTATTTCAGCCCCTCTTTATAAAGTATCTTGTTTGTTTCTTTTGTTTTCTTTTTTCTTTTCTATATTTGCACTGGCTTGATAATTTGCAAACAAATAGCACAGATAATCAGAATGGCAGCTTTTCAGAAGTGCTGTGCATATGTTGAAGCCACTTGTGTTTTAAACATCTCTCCAATTAACTGCTGTGTTTCCAGACATACACAGTATGTTTCCACACTTGTTGACGTTGACCAGAAAAGAAAACCTGTTTAATGTGCCCCCTGCTAACACATTAGCATTAGTAATCTCAGCTTCCTCCTGTGAGAGGGATGTTTTTCCAGCCTGCTGAAAAACTCTTTTGTAGGAATATTTGTAGTTTTTCACTCCACATTTTAACAGTGTCACAAGAGATCTCTTTTCATATGGTCAATTGTCCAGAACATTATCAGCCCCTTCTGAACAGGCTTTTTAATGGCTTTTGTTCCTAACATAGACTTGTTGGTGGGGTAATTGGTGTGAAGGTGACTCCAGGGTAATAAATGATAGCCATGCATCCTGCTTTACATCCTTCCACTGACCACCATCTCCAGCTCAGAGATTCAAATGGAGGCTGGTAGTTTTGATTTGCTAAAAATTGTATTATATACACTGCAATTTGAGTGAAAAGTTGAAAAAAAAATGCATTTGAAATGGTTTTAAAATCTTTGTTTTACATTCCACAAAATCCTAAAATTTAGTTTATTTCCAGTTGTAATTTAGGTTTTGAATCACTTTTTTTGGGCCCCCTGTGTAGACACCACTACGGAGATATGTAGATATGTACTTTGTCCATATTTCCATTATAATGGTTCAAAGCAATCTGTCATAATTAGTTTTACCACCATGCAAGAATTAGTTTTCCACATCATTAAATCCATTGGCTACATTCGGCTCACCTCTCTATATATCAAAACATCTAAAAGCTTTACTGTGGCGTAATTGCTCGATTAGCCATTTTAGCTAATCATCCCTGCTGGGATACTAAATATTCTTTTGTTTTTGCCTTCATTGAAAACGTATTAGAGCACAGGTCAAGCAATCAGTAGGGAATATGTGATGGAGTTTGCGCTAATGTGAAAGTCCACTGAGCTGAAAGAGGTGGGGAAATGTGCAGAGAAAAAGAAGAGGCTAGGTAGACATAACTGGGAATAGAGAGGTAGGAAAGTCTATTACTAGCCAGCTTAACATCTCATCAGCATCAGCTAATCATTAACTATGTATGACCATCAGCAAGCACCAAGGTAGTTAAAACTTACATATAGAGTTTCTAACATCTGCTACATCATTAGCTTAGAAACATATATTACAGATGAAAAGTTTGGGGTTGGTAAGATTTTTGCTATTTGAAAGAAGTCTCTTATGCTCACCAAAGCTTCATTTATTTGATCAAAAATACAGTAAAAACAGTAATACTGTGAAATATTACAATAGTTTTCTAGCTTATTATATTTTAAAATGTAATTCGTTCCTGTGATACAAAGCTGAATTTTTAGCAGCCATTACTCCAGTCTTCATTGTCACATGATCCTTCAGAAATCATTCTAATATGCCAAATTAGTTCTTAAGAAAGATTTATTGTTAATGTTGAAACAGTTGTGCTGTTTTTGTGGAAACGGTGATACTTTGTTTTCAGGATTCTTTGCTAAAAAGTTAAGAATCACTATGCAAATAAAAGTCTATTGTAAAATTATAATGTCTTTACCGTCACTTTTGACCATTTTAATGCATCCTTGCTGAATAAAGATATTAATTTCATTAAAAAAAAAATCAGACTTTTGAAATTTGAACAGTAGTGTAGTTTGCACAAGTACGCAATTCTGGGCTCTCTATCGCCATCTGTGGTTGAATTTACTTGCGATGGGAAATATTTATTTTGCGCAGATGAATCTGATGGTTTAAGCTTACCGTCAAATGTGTGTGCCATCAGTTCGGATGTTGTTTTGCTGGCTAATTAAACCATGCCAGCTTTAGCTAACGGATTTAACAAGATTATCTTTCTTCATGACAGTAGTTGACCTGAACGAGAAAACTGACCTCAGGAAACAGCTTAAGCTTGCAGCAGATTGTGGTTTGACACATTTCAGTGTCACAAAACTGAGCTTGCGTAGCTACAAGCACCTGCATTTGCACACTTAGATCATTCTCAACAGTGAGCTACAAAGCATTTAAGACCTGAAACAAACTCTTTTTTGTGACTAGGTAAAGGCAGCCCTCAGGGTATGGCCAGAGTAGTAAAGCATGACTTTGAGTTTGTTATATTAATATTCGTAAATGGCCCTGGCACCTTTACGGCAGGGTGATGTGCATTAATGTGTTCGCCGACGCGCATGGCAAGGTTGTAGAAGCGCCTGTGTTAAATATGTGAAAACTGTACAGTGGGGAAAGATATCCCCTCGGGTCTGACTCCCCATTTCCCCCAATTTTCCATTCCATTAGGTAGATTCAGATGTTCTTTGAGAGGAGCTGTCTCGGCCTGTAGGATTGGAGGTAGAGAGAGAGAGCGGACGAGCAAGGCTATCATTGATTTGTGCTGCTTTAGAGCTGCACACTTTTTTTGGCACATTTTGTCTAGACATCTCCCTGTAGATTGCCAATGTGTTAAATGCCTTGGGTTTCTCTTTTTAACAGCAGCCCCTCTTCAATTTTCCAAGAGTAGAAAAGATATTTTCCTCCGCATGTGTGACATGAATTGTATTATCATATTGTTAAAGGAGGAAGTGATTGAATAGATATGGAAGAAGAGCTGGGCATAGCTGCGCTTTTGTTCGCTGCTGTCCCATATTTACTTCTTTGTTCCACACCACTCCTCACTTCCCCTTTATAGACTTATACAGAGATCTATTACCTTTTTTTTCCTGAAGGCAAATATGTATTTATTCTATTGAGCCAAAGCTCTTGTTCGGGTATAGAATTTGGCTAGGAGAGTTTTCTTTAAGACCATCTCTTAAATATAATGTTATAGATATTTCAGATCACAATCCTGGTTGTGTTAATGAATTTAGGTTATAATGTGAATAATGTGAGGTTAAACCTCTTTTGAGGTTTAAAAATATACATTTTTACTTAAACTGCCAATATAATATTTTTTGGTCACTTAACTTACACCTTTTCAAAAGGTATGCATTTGTACCTTATTTACCTTTTAAAGATTCACATAGGTACCTTAAATGTACATATTAGTACCTAAATTGTACATATTAGAATCCGATAAGGATTCTGCCCCAGTGACAGCCTTTTTACCTCTTTTTCTGAGAGTGTAAAATGCAAAAATGCAAAACGTGAAAGATTTCATGCAATTTCACTACGGGCTCTGGTTGGTCATGTGGCTTTGTCACGCTGACCAGCAGAAAGCTACTTGGTTTATTGTGATTTCTCTGGGAGATGTATTCTATACATCGCTACACTTTTGACAATAGATGGATTTTTTTTTTGGCAGTGAAATTTTGCAAATGTGAATGCACCCAAAGTTCCCCTGCAGTCACTAATTTTATCCCTTAAAATGTATCTTTGATAATCAAAGCAGAGTAGTTTTTGCTCATCTTGCCTTAAAATCATTTTAATATAACCCCACACCCTTCAGCCACGCCACTCAATCAGACCAGCTCAGACCTGTTCCACTTTTACACAATAGCAAGTGCCTATATTGGATTAATTTCACCATGTATATTTAAACCAGAAACTGATTCTGAAGAAATCAGAAGAAAAGGAAGAGTGAGTTATACAGGGCCATCTAAAAGTCGATGTATCAGAATGGTAATGCATTTTATGTATCACTCTCTACAACATCAAACACATAATGGTAATTGATATCATTAGCCTTTGGCTTGACAACATTATCACACAGCTAACGTGTTGCTAATGATTTACAAAGCATGTTACCATTTGCCATCTCAGATACCTACCTTTTAAAAATCAACATCTTTAGATAGAAACACTTTACTAATGATATGAAAAGCCCCATCCCACAAGCTGATGGTAGGAAACAGGTCATATAGATGTAAACAGTGTGAAAAACTTGATTTTCACCACAGGGGGTTGGTGACTTGGTGGCTCTTTAAGGCTTGGTGGTTCATTTTCGTGAATACCTGCAATACAATGTGAGGTGTATCATTTTTCTCTCTCCCTCATTTTCATATGTACAAAATGTAACTTAGATGTTTACATGGAAATCCAAACAAGCTATTTTTTTTTCCAGCCTATGATCGCGCTGTCGTCTCTGTAACACGTTTTCTATAATGTGATCTCATGCTCTTCGCATATTCTTCTGCAATGTTTCAGAAATCTGAAATCTTCCCTTTTTGTTCATTATTTATTTATGACTGTGTATTTAGTGTTTGTATTGTGGCTGCATGCTGTGAATAGTCATAGAGATAAACATCTCTTGCTCTCCCACAGGATGAATGTCCCTCAGTATAGAGAAGCGTAGTCCTCAAAGCAGAGGTGCCTGTCAACACTTCAACTTCGCTGGAACAAATATCTGTTTTGGCTCTGGGAAACTTCTTAAGACTTATAGTGAGCGAAACATCCATTCTATTTGGAGGAGGAATTACAGGGTACCGAACAAAGTACCCTGTGATTGTTATTTATTTATGATGCTGTTTCGCCAAGAACTTTGCCAAAAAAAAAGAGAAAACACAGGGTTTTATCAGCATTCTTTACAGACTGGTGATAGAGATAGATAGATAGATAGATAGATAGATAGATAGATAGATAGATAGATAGATAGACAGACAGACAGACAGAGACAGACAGACAGACAGACAGACAGACAGACAGACAGACAGACAGAGAGAGAGAACAGATTGGCATGTACCCTCTTTAATTGGTCAACAAAAGGTCTTAAATGTACCTTCATAAAATTTAAAGTAACCTTGTTCATTAGTAGAGGGTGTATTGAACGCTCTGGTCGTAGGTGGGGGTTTTAGATCAGACCCCCAGTGTGCCCTCCTGCCATCTTCCAGTAGAATTACAGCATGTAAACCAGAGGATTACTGCAGACAGTGGCGTTTAGACTCTCCATGCCTCTGTGGATCAGCACATTCCCATGTTCCTGCTCCAGCCAGATTAACACAACCCAGTCAGTCTATGGTGTCCTCACCTCTCCATACCTCAGTGCCTAGACCTGCCAGTTGTTTCTCTCCCCTTCTTTCTCTCATTTTTTTCCCCTTTCTTCGGTGTCTGAGGCTTTGATCACTGCAGGCTCCTCTGCTGGCTGCTGGTAATTGCCAGGTGCTGATGAAGCCGTCAGAAAAAACCTAGTGTGTGCCACAGGTGCTGTGTCTACTTTACTAAAGGTCAAGCAAGAGTGTGAAAGCGCCAAGTTTGTTTTATCACAAAAGCTAAGAGTATGGTTGATTCAATGCCAACTCTGAAACTCAGACATGAAAAGTTTTGTATGTCAGAAGGATTCATAAAAGAGAAACGTGGTTGTTCGCTTCCCTATTCTTCAACGTAATGCCCAAGGTTATTGTCTGTGCTGGACAAAAAGGCAAGAATCATGTGTCCTTCCAGCTCTCAAATGTCTTTTGTGATGAACGTGTTTTTAATTTCTGAATTTAAAATCATTTTGTTATTTTTGGGATGCAGTTTTAATATTTTAACAAACTGCTTTACTGCTTGTTATTTTTGTAAAGCAGTTTGTCTGCCAATTCAAAGTCATGTATTGTTACCAACATGCAGAAAAAAAGGAGGAAATTGTCATAGAGGGGACCAAGCCTCATGCCTGTGTATCAAATATCAGGTAGTTTTTTTTTTTTGTTTTGTTTTGTTTTTTTTTTCCCTTGTTTTTTTTTTTTTTTTTTGGACTAGATATAGACTTTATTCTGATGAATTTCTCAAATTTCTGCAGAATTTTTGAAAATATCATCATAATAATACACATAATTTGACATTTTTATGTCAAGGCAAGATAAGAAAAATGTCATTGTGTGCAACTCCCCAAAAATGTAATGATATTTATTAATTAATAGTTGATAGATAAATAAATAAATAAATAAATAAATAAATAAATAAATCTTAATATATATATATATATATATATATATATATATTTTTTTTTTTTTTTTTACCTTGGAAAATATATTTGAAATACCTTTATTAAGTAATTAAGATTTGTACATTCACATGTATTCAAGATTTAAATGTTATGAACTTTTACTCAATAGTTACACAACATGACATTTAGAGGAAATTGAAGCTTGAAATTGAGTAAAATAAAAGATTTTGAAACCGTATGAAATGAATGTGAATAAAAAAAGAGTACATTTCTAGCTTGCCACGTGTTTTAAAGTAGATTTTTAAAAGTTTTTCCATTTCATTTGTCATGGACGCCCGTTTACTGTACTTTGGATATGTTTTTCCAAACCCATATGACTTTCTATCTTCTGCTCAATTTCTGAAGAATATCCTTGTTGCTTTTTTCCATATAATGAAAGTCAATGAAAACTGGCCCTGTCAAGCTTCAAAAAAGGATGCAAAATCACCATAAAAGTGGTTCCGTAAGTCATATGTGGTTTTCATTTGTGGCTGAACTGTCATTTTAAATCACATGCATCTTTAATCATTACTTTCTTAATACTCCTCATGCTTGCAATTTTATTCATGAGTGTAAAGAAGAGGAGTAAAAAGAGAAAACATTCCCTGTCCATCCCTGTAGTAAGTCTAATTAAAGAGCATCTTAGTATAAGGGTCAGTGCTCTTTCTAGGTGCTTCCCCCGGGAGAGAGATGGAGCATCACGCCACAGTTAGACAGCAAAAGCGCACGACAGCGTTCCCCCGTGAAAAAGCACTTAACAATCCACAGCCTGAAATATTCAACAGGGCCACATCATTATCTGCTGGCAGGAAGTGAGGCTACATCATAAAGGCTTTATGATGTGGGCTAATCCCATATACAGAACGTTTCCTCATGACTGAATTAGAGTGTCCCCGAAGCCCACCGCCTCAGGCCTCGAGCAGCGGATAAAGAGAGGATCCGGGGTCAGGATCCCGCAAGTCTTTTGGACTTTCCCATTCGGCTGCCTCATAATGCTGTTTTGGGGCAGGGCTTAAGGGCAGCATCAACTTTAAAACTGCTTTAAATACGAAGGAGAGAGGCATTCACAGTCGTTCCTGTCTTCTCTCTGTTTGTCGATCTCTCACACGCTCCCTCGCTTTCCCTGGGAGGCATGTTGTTGGAGAAGGTTGAGTCAGTCCACACTCTGTCAATGTCTTAATAGGATGAGGAGGAAGTATTTCACAGTTGCCCTAGATATCGCTGAAGGGGATGATAGTCTGCACCCAGCTCTAATTTTTAACATGGCGACAAAGAAGGAAGTACACTCTGTTAAGAGTCCTTGTTTTTGTCAGGAGCAAAGTTATGTCAGATCTGTACTGATTTAAGCATCATATGGATGCAGTCATCTTTTTTTCTGTACATATGCAGATGTGCATGTACAGGCAGAATTAGATGAAGATAATATCAAAATTTCAACAAAGCATATTTATTTTTCATTTTGCTCTGTTCATTCTCTTTATGAACTTTCTAATCATAATTCATTGATTCTGTTTTGAATAAGATTTTTATCTAAATTATTCAGTATTTTTTTGTAGATATCTATATTTTTCTGCATCAAATATTGGCATTCACTACTTGCTTTGGGCAAAATATTCAAATAAAACATAAAACTGCATTACAAATTATTATAAATTGGCTTAACTTTAAATATAAATGTTTAAAATAAAACATTTAATAAAACTCATAATGCTATATAAACTTTAAAGAAGTATAGATTATAATAGTATAGATTACCACAATATATGTCATATAATATACATGTGTTTGTGTGTATTTATTTAAAGTTTACAGAATTTTGTGTCTTGGTTAGAAACATTATACAACATAAATTAGATCTGGCCTATTACAAACATACAGTGTTTTGGCCTAGACAGTGAATAGAGATTTGTCTTTATTTTATTGCAAACATTATTTTTTCTCCGATAATGAAATTTCTAAGGAATAATTATTAATCATGCTTGCTTGTAAGCTTAAACATGGCCTTTCTGGGAACTTCAAAGACGAATTAGTGGACACAGTGAATGCTTCAGGTGATGAATCTTTGACTTTAGTGCATTTGTACTGAAAAACATGGGCTCACAATTTTTCAATCTCAATTTAGAGTTGTTTTTAATCTTTTATATGAACTAACTGACTTTGTTCACAAAGCTTTATTATAATGGCACACACGTTCACCTCTATGAAGCCCTATGCTGTGTCTGAAAATTAAATATTAAATAGACTGGCTTTCGTCCAGCATTACAGTCAAATTCATTATTGTTTATCCAATCATTAGTTCAAATGAATTTTTCATTTGAACTGATAATTGTGTTTACAAAACTCTTTTAATCGGAAACATACTTTCATTATTTTTTTTTCCACTTTATAATCATTTTACAAATGTGTTTGCAAGCATCAATAATTGTCAATCTGAATTTATGTACAGCACTTTTACTCTTCATAGTTTAATTATAGTTTATCTCAGGTAAAGCAGAGTAACATCTGACATAACCATATCCTAATTCAATTAACAAAAGAAAGTCTGTTTGTCTGTAGGAAAACAGCTACAGTCGGATAAAAAAAGCAGTTTGTAATTCCTCTTACCCCAAATTATAGCAAAACAACTACACAACCTGTAAGATATGCCATATGTCTGTATAAGAAACCTGAATAAAAAAGGTTATTTGGTCACTCTTTAGTTTGGGGACCAGTTCTTACTATTAACCAACTATTAACTATGACTTCTGCCTCAATAAACAACAAAAATAATAATTTGCTGCTTATTAATAGTTAGTAAGGTAGTTGTTCATTTTAGATATGGGCTTGGATTAAGGGATCTAAAATATGCAATGCAGAAAAAGACATTAATATGTGCTTTATAAATACTAATAAACAGCCATTATGCAAGTAATATCTTTTAAATAAAAATAATTAAGATTTGTGCACTCACATGTATTCAAGATTTAAATATGTTATGACTTGATAGTTATACCACATGACATTTAGAGTAAACTGAAGCTATTTTTAATAAAAATAAAGGTTTTCAAAACCATATGAAATGAACTTGAATATAAAGAGTACATTTCTAGCTTGAAAAAGTCAGAAAAAGAGAGTAATATGTGCTTTATAAATACTAATAAACAGCCATTATGCTAGTAATATGCATGCCAATAAGCAACTAGTTAATAATGAGAATTTTAGAGGTCTAAACTGTTACCGGTTATTTTTACAACTGTTTGGTGACCTTGTACTATACAGTTTTTGCTTCCAACTAAATATTATGCAAAAACATATTATCTTACACAATGTTGCTATTCAAGCATCTTATTTGAATGATGTTTAAATATTTTTACTGGACAACAGGAAAAATACTCATTAAGAAAATCCTTTTTGCAATGCGGATGCAGAATATGTGCAAGTGTCATTAGGTCGGTTGTACAGAGGGACGGAGCTCAATAGTTTCAGTCCATTTGTGTGTGATTTTATTCCATTCACACAGGATCTGCCCAGCTAAGAGTGCAGACTGAACTTTGATGTACAGCCTGGAGCTCCTCACTCCTTTCAGCTGTCCCTAGCGTGCAGTGTCACAACCCTGCAGTCTCCCAGCCTTAATTCTGCTTTAGTTTAGCACACACAGAGAGAAAATGTTACTTTATTGAACATTTGTACATGTCTTGTACTTCATTTCCATGGGGGCGGTTGTGATACACCTCAGTGTGGTTTCTCTTGAACGAAACAGAATAGACTGGAAACCCTGAAGGGACTTTGCCTTAGCTGAATCTTTTTCTCTCATTAGAAAAGCTCATTATCAGACATTGATGTTTGTTTGTGGGTAAAATCAATTCATACCATTGATAGGAACCAACAGACCGCCTGGTAGTTCAGATGTCAGCTGTGTCAGAGGTAGAGTGGAGGCTACATTCAGCCTATTAATGGATTCTACTACTACTCAGAAAGTCAGTTCTTCTGTTATATAAAATATTACATTTATATTATAATATTTACAATATATTCAGAATATTATTATACAATTTAAGAAATACGATTTTAAAGAAACTGTTTTGTTCATTTTTTATATTTCCGTATTTTATAATCCTTTTAATAATGTTATGAATGTTATAATTTAAATGGTAACAGTAAAAAAATATGTTAAAAAATATGTGTATTTAATATAATTTAAATATAGAAAGCAATTTGTATACATACAGTCCCCTCCATAAGTATTGGGACAGTAATGACAAAATTGCCTTGTTGCTGTGGAGTCAAGACATCTGCAAAAATGATTAAAAGATTAATATGAGACAAAACTATACAGAATATCACATTTTATTATTAGCTGTTTCAACACATACATGTTTTACCAAATAAAAAGGACAGCACTTTTAGAGTTCAACCATGTGAGCATAAGTATTGGGACAGTTGAACTTAAGGCAGATGTAAAAGATTAAAAGATATTTAGTTTAGTAGCTATTATTTAGCAGTAAGTCTGCGACCAGCAATATTGAAATGCTTTTTCCCAGTCTTTAACGCAGCCAATTTCAACTGTTACTTGTTTCGGGGAGTTTCTGCCTTTAGTCTCATGTTCAGTTGGTGAAATTCATGTTCAATCAGATTTAAATCTGGAGATTGATCTGGGCAATCTAAGACTTTACATTTCTTTGCCCTGATAAACTCCTTGACTGAACTGGCAGGGTGTTTTGGCTCATTGTCCTGATGCAATATGAAGTGCTTTCTAATGAGTCTGGTGGCATTTTCTTGAATATTGCTAGCCAAGATGGTTTTACCCTCCCAAATTCATTCTGCTACTGTCATCATACATTAAGTCATCATTAAAGTTGAGAGGGCCTGTTCCAGAGACAGCCATGCATGCCCATGCCATGACATCACCTCCACCATACTTTACAGATGAGGTTGTATGCATTTGCAGTTCCTTTTTTCTCAACACTTTTGCTTTCCTATCACTTAGATAAAGATTAATATTTGTCTCATCTGTCCATAAAACTCAGTTCCAAAACTCTACTGGCTCACCTTTTTGCTTTTTTGCGAACTCTAATCTTGCCTTTCTATTTTTGGTGCTGATCAGAGGGTTGTATTTTGCTGTGTAGCCTCTGTAGTTCTGTGTCAAAGTCTCCTGAGGACAGTAGATTGTCAGAGCATCACCCCAGCTTTCTGGAGCTTGTTGGTGATTTTACAGACACGTCTTTTAGGGTTTATTTTCACAGCTTTGATGATTTGTCTGTCATCAGCTGCTGTTGTTTTTCTCAGCCGATCAGGTCATTGTTGGTTGCTAATATCGCCGGTGGTTTCCAAACTCTTGATTTCTCCATGCCCTTTGTTATTGCTATAGCTCTAATTGACTTCCTCTTTTCTTTTAGCATCCAAATTGCTTGCTTTTCTCTCAAAGTCATCTCCCTCGTCTTCATCCTGGTTTGAGTGTGTCATCATCGAATGCAAGATTCAGAATGCAGAAGTAATGGATATAACTGATATGACACATTTCCTGCTTTTAATATCTGAAGAATGAATGCAACAGGACACAGCTGATCACTTAGAAAGACCTGTGAGGCAACTGTTCCAATACTTATGCTCACACCAGACAGGGGGATGAAACTCTAAAAGTGCTGATCTTTTTAGCTGGTAAAACATCTGTGTTTTAAATTGCCCAATAATAAAATGTGACATTTTGCAGTTTTGTCTCATATTGGATCAGTTGGATTTTTATTTTTATTATTTTTTTTTTTACTTAAACCAAAACAGCATGTCATATATATATAAAATCACACTATTAATAAATATTAAAAATCATACTTCTATTTTTTTTCCAGTTGTCATGAACAAAATATGTATTATGTATAATGAATAAATTGTGACTAATTTGTTGTTTTCACAACCATTGATCCATTGATTTCAAAACCACACATCACAAATTCGTTAAGAAATATATATATAGGCTATTATATATATATAGGCCAGGGGTCTTCAACTAAATCGTCCAGTAATGAACCCTCCCCACCAACCGAGGTCCGGACAATTATATATAAAAAACAATTGATTGTTTTTGCCAGGCCAGGGTGTCTGCATGGTATTTAAGCTTAAATTCAAGACTTTTAAAGACCTGCACCAAAAAAAAAAAAAAAAAAAAACTGTAAAAAGCATGATTTACAGTTCAGATACAGGTTTTCGCAAAAACAATCAAGTATTATATTAATTAAATAACATATAAATATATTTTACTGCCTTAAGTGTTTACATTTTAACACACATTATCTTCTTGTCGATCCACCAGTTCACATTTACAACTCTGCAGTTTTGCTGCTTAAAACATGGATCTTTGACAACAGCAGACGTACGGGCTGATTGAAAATGGAAAATCATTCTCTTCCAGCAGGTGGCGCTTTCGGAATGGTAGTACACACAATGCCCAAGAGACAGACTCCACAGAGTGACTGACTTTGACATGTGCAGCGCTCATATTTATACAGTGACAGCCTTTTTAAGTTTAATTGCAATTTTTGTCTTTCAGTCCCCACAATTAAGATCTCTTGAAATCATAATTCAGATTTACTTGTACCATTTAAGACTTTTTAAGGACCTGTCAACTTTCCTAATTTTTGAAAATGCCATTGTTTTTCACTCACTGAAAGTTTAATCTGTCTGCGCACCGCTCTCTGCTCTCATCGCTGCACCCACGACTGCACCCAAACGGCTCTAAAGCTGACCTTGATGTGCTTGATATAAATTTGATTTATTAGAAATTAGCGTTTGGTATTTATTTATTTAATTATGTCAGCGGTTCCCAATCCCAGTCCCCCCCCTTCTTATTTTTTATTTTATTGTATTTATTAATTATTTTTAAATTGAATCTCTCAACATTTTACACAAGTAGCCAGGTGGTGAAGACAAGAAAAAAGAAATTAAATTACAATGTCACTTGCAATCGATGCTTGCACTTTTTACTACCTGTGACATCACTTGCAGTCCACACAAACCGTGCGTGTTGCCAATGGAGACGAGATGCTGTGGTGGTAAAACGATTATAAACTAATTTAATATCATAACATACAGGGTCCTGCAAGTCATCTGTAAGAGAAAAAGACAAGACCCACAAATCTGTGGCAACAGAACAGCAGAATATGAACACAGTGCTCTCATTAAACGCTTTTAAACCTCCCATAGAAAATCATAAACACTTAAAATGGCTTAATGTGTTAAGATAGTGCTATTAAAAGATCAAATTCAATATACAGTTAATTAATATAATGTATATGTATATAGTGTTTTCCTCCCATACCGCAAAACGTGGCATAATGTGGCATAATGGACTAAGATTATAAAGACCAAACTCAATATGCTCCTCTTCATTATTAAAACATAATTAATATGTACAGATAAGCAGGTGAGCCTAGAATAAACATAACACACAAAGTTTCACGTTTTCCCATTTAGAATAAAATGTCTACAGCACTTTTGTATCATTGTCTTTGTCCATTAAAATACGTTACTTGTTTTATTTATAATGATTTTCTACAGAATGAAAACGTTTAATGTGCAACTTAACGCATTGTGTTCTGGGCTCGTCTGCTTGCCTGCACGGTGTTGGTCCTTTAATATCATTTAATGCATTTCTTAATGCACGTTCATATGGTCTGTATAGTTTGCATCAACAATAAGAAATAGCCTACTGAATTTGGTCTTTATCGTCTTAGTCTGTTATTATGCCACATTAAGCGTTTTGCTGTATGGGAGGAAAAGTGAAAGATTGCTCGTTGTGTTCATGGACATATGCTTGCCTTGTAGTATATTAAATTAATAAACTATATATCGAATTTGATCTTTTAATAGCACTATCAGCGATTTTAAGTGTTTATGGTTTTCTACTGGAGGTTTAAAAGCGCTTAACGAGAGACTTTGCACATTGCGTTCATATTCTGCTGTTCTGTGGCCACGGATTTGTGGGTCTTGTCTTTTTCTCTTACAGATGACTTGCAGGACCCTGTATGTTATGATATTAAATTAGTTTTAATCGTTTTACCACCACAGAATCTTGTCTCCATTGGCAACATGCACGGTTTGTGTGGATTGCAAGTGACGTCACAGGTAGCAAAAAGTGCAAGCATCGATTGCAAGTGACATTGTAATTTAGTTTCTTTTTTTCTTGTCTTCACCGCCTGGCTACTTGTGTAAAATGTTGAGAGATTCAATTTAAAAACTAATTAATAAATACAATAAAATAAAAAAGACTGCAAGTGACGTCACTTGCGGAAGTGCAGGTGTCTGAGAGTGCAAGTGCAAGTCTGCAGCCAGACCCTATTGACATATTTTGCATGTCTCCCTTAGTTAACACACCTGATTCAGATAACCAGCTCGTTAAGACGTGAGATACGTGCATAAACTGTGTTCCCATTGATATGATCCCTACACAGTGTTCATTTCTCCCTATTCCCTGAGCAGGGGAAATCCGTTTAAGTTTACTTGCCCTGCGCCGCTGCTTCCAGCGTCTTCACACACAGACGAGTGTGACATTATATACCTCTGTAAATAAATACAATTTAAATTCACGTCTCACACACTTTAATGACCTTTGAACTCATTTCGAACTGGATTCATGGCGGAATATCCAGTGATGTCCAGCGAGGCCTGGGATTGGGAAACGCTGCATTATGTCAAAAGCCTTCACTGATTCGGACCGCAGTCCGCCAGTTGGCGAGCCTACAACCACTACCGTAAAGACTACAAAAGCTGCGCCGGTTGAAATAGAAGCGTCCCGTCAGGTTTTAAATCTTAACCTTCTGTTGGTCCGGGTCCGTATGGGACGACTTCTGGGTCCGGACACGGACCGCGGTCCGCCTGTTAGTGACCTATGATATAGGCTATATCAGGGGTGTTTATCAGGGGAGGCAAGGGAAGCAGTGTCTCCTCTCCTCAAAATTGGATGAGAAAATAATCGATATTACAAAAATAAAACAGCGCAAATGTGACTAAATATGACATTAAAAGTCTAAAAGCCACTCGACAGCGACACCCACAGGTAAAGTCTAAAAAAGTCTAAAAGCCACAGGTAAAGTCTAAAAGTCTAAAAGCCACTCCAACAGTGACACCCACAGGTAAAGTTACAGCAGAGGCTTGCCTCCCTTCGGTCCATTGACTTTCTACAGAGACCCTTTAGCGTGCCATGACTTTTTTGGAGGCTCATTGAGAAGAATGGGAGAAAGTCACATGAGAGGAGGCAATGCCACCATCGTGCTATAATTGGATACGATCAGTTATGATTGGATGTGATTGGTTCGTGCAATAAATCCCGCCTATTGTTTTCGTACGAGCTCTTAGTCTGAATGAGGAAAATTATGGTGTTACTGACTAATTATAACCCAGATAGCACACGTACGTCTGCAAGATGTCTAGTAAAGATCTCTTGATCTGGAAAGTATCTGCTGTCTACAAACGTCTGACAGACGTCTTTCAGATGTCAGTTTTACATACATTCTAAATCACAAACATCTTAAAGACATCTAATAGACATCTATTTGACATCTAAAAGGAGATGTCTAATAGACGTATTGTAGATGAGCAAACACTCTAAAGAATACGTCTTGCAGATGTAAATGCAGATATCAAATAGATGTACGTGTGCTATCAGGGAAAGTAAGTAAGCAACTCTCCCACTTAGATATTGTGTCATGTCAAAATGAAACATGAAATGGGATGATTTTGTCAGTCATTCAGCTTGATGAAATGAAAGATGTATCTTCGTGCCTGAGACAATGTTTGTGACAGGGCTTTTATGATGATGACCCGAAAATAAGTTGACTATCAAAAAAAACAACTGAGCATCAGTTCACAAATAAAAAAACTGAGTTTATTTACAAGTGCATATAGCCTGCCTTGTTGGCCGCGGCTATTTACACTAACTCCGCCCACCAACATGTGATTACAAAGCATTACAAAAGACCATTGTCTCGTAACCGTTCCAGTGGTGCAGATGGTAAAGTGTTGAAGACGTATTTGATGCGATCGACCCACGTTCGAATCTGCCTTTTGCCAAACTTTTTTTTCCTACCGTTTCAAACCAGAAATCACGTCGGAAAAGCATGTATTTTCAGTAACAATGAAGGAAATAATCTTGAACTTAAAGTATTGGGTAGGGTTAGGGTAGGTGTAGGGAGGGATTTATTGTCCCAATAAGGTGACATCCATTTAATAATTGGAATTAAAATTATAATTTACACTCAACATGTTATTACTGCATACTGTTTTATAATGTACTACAATACTGAGGTGCTGGTAATTGCCATTGTTTGCAATAAGCAGTATAAATAGCAGAAAATCTATTTGTAAACAGAATCTATAGCTATTTGCACTTAGTGTAAACATTGTGTAACAGGGACATGAATTTTTTAATATATATTTTAGATTTTATTATTTATATATATATATATATATATATATATATATATATATATATATATATCATTTGACTCTTAAAGGACTTTGAGCATAATTGTAAGTTTGCTGCAATATTAAAGCTCACTCATCTATATTTGATGGCAAAACCACACGTCAGCCAGCGTATTGAGGTGTTTTTGAAATATGCATGCTGAGATGCTTGGGATGACTTTGATTTAAGACGACTGTCGTGATGATGCTTAAATAAGCCTGTGTGGGCAGTCATGCTTTGGCCATTTGCATGACAGGTACTGCTTTGGATCGTCAGCATTTTGTTTCTGTCGATTGCTTTCCAAACTACTTGCGAGGTACTGTTTACAAATTGCCTGAGGCAGGGATCTATTGATATGACCCTGCCTGCAATATGTTAGTATAGTGATACGTCCCATAAGGTCCCAGTGGAGCGTCCTGGCGTAGGAGGGCATAACTGCTAAAATTAATTGCTAGACACAGTTGCTAATCCTGTGAACATGGATGCAGTGAGGTGGAGAACTCAATAGAAGTGTAGGTCAGTATAAGCAGTATGTCAATTGGTTGGATGTTGTGATTTTAATTGAAAACAGAGAAAACAGGCCTCAAAAGTGGGATTTTTTTTTTTTTTTTTTTCCTGTGGGCCCTGTTGGACCAGTTGTTCTTGTTTAGATTTGCACTGATAATAATTTATTGGCATCTCTCCTAAAATGTATGCATGTAATTTTAGTAATTTTTTTCCACAATTTTGTTTACATGCACTACCACTTTAAACTTTGGGGTCAGTAACACCATGTCCTAACTGCACGCGATGCAACAAGATTCCAGCAACAAGCAATTTGGGTGTCCACACACTAGATGCGATGCGACACCGTGCCGCGACAGAATCAATCAAATATCACAGCCAATCAGAATCATGCGTGGACGGGCTCTCTCTGGATGCGTTCTGCACTCACAATGAAATGGTTAAGTTTATATTCTAATTCATAAATATTAAGCCTTTTTAACATTATTAAATGTACATACTGAGTGATTGATACAGTACCATCTCTGTTATGGAATACGCTTGCTGGTTCGCAGTGAGTTCAAGGTTTTAACGTACATCTTTGCTTTTATTTATTTTCAAGATCTGAGGTAAACTATCTGTTGTTGCTTTCAGTATGGCTATAAATGCCACGCAATATGATTCCCAAACCTGTCCTGGAGGCCCCCCCTGTCCTTCACCTTTTGTATGTCTCCCTTATCTAACACACCTGATTCCACTCATCAGCTCGTTAGTAGAGACTGCAAGAACTAAATTGGGTGTGTCTGATTAGAGAGACATACAAAATGTGCCGGGCAGGGGGTCCTCTAGGACAGGTTTGGGAACCACTGTATATTCAAACTCACATTAGACATGTTTAACTTTGAATAACGATACCTTTTATCGCATGTCACGGCGTTGCGTTGCGTGTAGTTAGGACACGGTGTAAGATGTTTTTGAAACATCTCATGTTCACCAAGACTGCATTTATTACAAATTACATTAATTTAAATTTTAAAAAAATAAAAATCTATTTTCACACATTTTAAAATGTATTTTTTTTTTTTTTTTTTTTGTAATGGCAAAGCTGAGTTTTGTGACATGATCTTCCTGAAATAATTCTACTATGCTGATTTTTAATATTTATTATTATTATCAATGTTGAAAACAGTTATGCTGCTTAATATTTTTTTGTGGAAAACTAACTGTTTTTTTAGGATTGTTTGATGAATAAAAGACAGCATTTATTTGAAATAAAAATAGTACATTATAAATTCTTTACTGTCAGTTTTGATCAATTTAATATTGCAGAAGAAATTATTAGTAATTTCTGTAAAAAAAAATAGCACTGACTTTTTTATCTTAATCTAGGTTTTTAGTTTTCAATAATAAAAACAACAATTTAATAATAAGTGGTTTACAAGGGAATTTGTAATGGTTTGTATTTTTTATTTTAGTCATTTTTCATTTATTTATGTTATTTATTATTATATTATATTATATTATATTATATTATATTATATTATATTATATTATATTATATTATATTATATTATATTATATTATATTATATTATATTATATTATATTGTGTTTTTGTTTTATTTTGAGAGCATGGTGTGTCTGTGCCATGGTTTTAAAAGGATAGTTCACCTAAAAATGATAATTCTTTGATTTACTCATCCTCATGTTGTTCCAAACCTGTATGACTTCCTTGTTTTGTATTCAGTGGAAGCAAGAAAATCATACATGTTTTGAATGACATAAAGGGGAATAAAAGATAAAATAAAAATCATTTTTGGGAGCATAAAAAAAATAGTGTCACTAGTCACATATGCAGGTGGTAAATAATAGGAGCGATAGGAGAACAGCAAGCTTTCTGATGATGGTCTTGACTTTGACTTTCCTCTGCCTTGCACTACCACCAAGTGTCCCATCATCATCCCGAGAGGTTATCGAAACCCTGGCATTACCAGCTGTGAGGTTACTCATATCCACGCATCACCTTTGAAACTATCTGCTAACTCCAGCTCTGCGGCAGAGTGGCGGCAATCGCATCTGATAAAGGTGAACAGATCCATGCATGAAGTGCAGAAACGGCGAGAGCAGTCGGTGATACGCCCGCACACAAAATAGGAATGTGCAGAATAGAGCAAGGCATTATGGGATGCTAATGGTGTCATTCTCTTGCCAGAGAGCCCGGAGAGGCCCGCTTGTTTCTATTCGGCAATGGGAAATGAGCTCTTATCTGTCCCTCTGAAGATAAGAGGCAGACCTCTCGCTCTCTCTCTGTCTCTCTCTCTCTCTCTCTCTCTCTCTCTCTCTCTCTCTCTCTCTCTCTCTCTCTCTCTCTCCCCTTTCTGCTTCTGTTTTTTTTTTAACTTAAAATTTACAGTACTGTCTCTCGAGAAGACGCAGCTCACCCCAACTGTTAGAGGATGACAAACATTCCACTGCTGGTTTGAGATTCAGCATGCAAAACAAATTTCATATGACAGAAGCACTTCCTGTCACGCCATGGCCTCAGAAATACCCCTGCATACACACTAAACAACCAAAGAATGACAGTTGTGCTCCAGTGATTGTGACGATGCAACCGCCTAGAATGCTCTGCTTTGAACGTTACAAGTCGGCCTCGTGTGTTTCTCACCGTTCCCAGAAGTCAACACGATGAGCGACGAGTCCAAAGGTCGATGGATGTGTCGATTCATGCTGACGCAGTCAGCGGCAGCGATTCAGCAATATGGCTGCATGTTTTCCCACGGTGGATAATATTTTATCGATTAGACCAGGCTTGAAATTTCTCACAGGCATTTAGCATGCCTCGCTTGCTGTAAATATAGCTGTTATGAGTTTACGTAGACGTGCTCAAGAAGACCTTTTATCGGATATTGCAGATTTGGCCTCCATGTACAGTGCTGGGGTTTTTTATATTACATTGTTTCGCAATCAAAACATAATTACCGATTTTTAGACTCACATTTACTTTGGATCTGCTTTCCAGGGCCGCTCTTCAAACCCGACCTGTTCCTCTAGATCAATACAGAGACACTTAAAAGCATAGCAGTGTCCTTACCCACAAAAAGGTTCGTTTTAATTAATGGAGCTTTGCGAATCAATCATACATCATAAAAACATTCCACCTGCTCCAGCAGGATAGGAAATGGACTGATAATAAATGTTTAATGGTTGAAAGTGAAGGTTGATTGTCTATTGAATTATGCCATTTTATAAATGCATTTGAGTAAAAGAGACAGAAACAGCGTTCTTTCTCTTTCTCTTTCTCTTTATTTGCGCCAGATGCCGATCTATATGGAAGATCTAGACCAGACATATATAGACATACAGTTCAAGTGAATCAATTTATGTATGGCTTCATCTTGAATTTATGATCATGAGTCTGACTCGTCCTTCCTCGCCTTTAATTATGTGCACAGATCTGTTTGAATTGTGCAGATAGAAAGTTCACATGTATGCTTTCAACCTGTTGAAAGCAAAGTGTCTGTCAGCTTAGAAAGCTAGCTCTGTTGCAAACCCTGAGCTGTGTCCGTAGGAAACCTTTTAAGGCATCATAGGCAGTGTTGGGGAGTAACTATAACGGAAATACATAAATTAATTACAAAATAAATGTAACTGTTACAGTTACTGAGAAAAAAATGTGTAAAATGTGTAATTAAATTACAGTTACTTATGAAAATGTTAAAGATTACAAAGGGGTTACATCTGAATATTTTCTGATACAGATTTGATTGATTTATTTCCCAAATTGCATTGACTGCTTTAAAATATGAGACATCAGTTTTTCAGGAGTTCAGGACACAGAATGACACATGCTTATTTGATAACCGTTTTATTTCCTGTTTAGGTTTGTGTGAATGATTTATTTTTTTAAGATTACTATTTTTTCCCAAATCATTGTTAGATGCCAGTGTTTCCTGTTTCCTATGCAAAGATTTGATTTCAAAATCAGTATCATAATTATTAAACTATGATTTTAAATCTGTATTTAACCTCAGAATGATTTCAAAGTAAAAAGAGGTGCTAAAGTCTGATTTTGTGGTGTTAAAATATTAATAAATTATTGTAATCTTAATTCAAGTAAAGAAGGATTTTGAAAGTCTGGCAGTAATCAGCGTTGAGTACTACTGTAAGGTTAAACCTTACTAAATGATTAACAGTTGAAAACATTTGTTAGAAAAGTAATCAAAAAGTTATCAAATGTAATTAGTTACAGTACTTTAATAAAATAATTGAAATAATTACACTACTTATTACATTAAAAATAGGGTAACTTGTAATCTGTAACCTATTACATTTACAAAGTAACTTTACCAACACTGATCATAGGCTGGTCCAAAACACAAGCAACATTTTTATGCTGCCTTCTAAGATATCTTCTTATCATATATTGTTATTATATATCACAAATCTTTCCTATATATCCTTCCTAATCCCAAAATGCTTTGCAACAAGCTCAATAAAATTAATTCCAACGTGGTGAATGATGTGTAGTATGTCTATATATGTTTGTTTATATGCATTTATTACACATCTGAAATGTTTGATTCTGATACGGTATATGATATATCAGTTGCCATTGTTCTCTCCTGTATGTAGGATGTTCCAAATCAGTCACTTATGAGGTTTTACTGTATTTCAGTTAGGGTGCCTTAGAAGTCAGCTCCCTATGTAGGGATCAAGACTGCTTTACTAGGTTTTAGAACTGCGCTTTTGGCTCTGGGTGTATTGAATTTGTGTATTTATATTCTGAACTGACATGACTACCTTGCTGAATTGATGATAATCCACTAAGAGCAAAATACCTATGATAAGAATGAATAAACAGTCTCAAAGGTTAGCATACAAACTGTTTTCTAAACACAACTTTTGGCTCTTTGATGCAGCTTGATATTAAACAATATTGATTCTTGAATCACATCAAAGAAAATCCACACACATTCACACACAAGTACCCCTTCCAGCCCATTAATATTTTAGATGATTTGATTACATAATGATAGTAGACTGGTACTTCAGACAGATTTGATAAGAATGAACTTAAAATGGCTGCCTTGGATAAATAAAAAGCCCACAGCGCCTCTGAAGTGGAAGTTATGTAAAGGCTCTGTCATTCCAGCCTCCATGGGATGGTGTGTACCCTGTCTAATCCCAGTCTAAATATTATGCTAATGACTAGCCAGAGCCCACGATAATACGACTCACAGTGTGCAGTGATATGTTGAGCTGACGTGTTTCAGACCTCTCTTGTTTGTGAAGGTGAGTTTCATTTTCTTCCAAGATCCAAAGAGGGTTTTTTTTTTTTTTTTTTGAAGGTTGTGTTGGTGTCATGTTTATGAATGCATAAAGGGTGACATTTGTATTGCACGGACAAAGCGTGACATTTGTATTGGTACAAAGCTGGCCATGCAAGCGTATATGGCAGTTTGTTATTCCACATATATTTTTGTTGCAGTTCTGTCATAAGAGTACTTTCATGGGAAACTTCAAAAGCATCAAAGTCTTTTACATTCCCACCCTCCGATCCCCTTCATATCATGTTTTGATTGAGCAGGAAAATCATTTTCCAACACTCTCTCATGGGGGACTGGGAAATGTTGATCTCTGTGGAGAGGTATTTTTATTTTTAATTTTTTATGTAATTATTTATTTATTTTTTCTCACAGGTAGCTTGACGCACTTCAGGAAGCATTGCTTTTTCTCTCAACGCTGTTGTTTTATTGGGCAAATAAATCAATAGTTGTTTTCTGTTGTTATCCAGCTCGAGAGGAAAAATGAGCACAGTAGGGCAACGAATTGTTTGTTTATGCGGCACACATTAGCTAAGTGTAATTAGAGTTTGGTGAACAGATTTGTGTTTGGGTATTAAAGCATAGCCCTAAATTACTCGTCTAAATCATGATTGCTTGCTCCTTGCTGTGTTCCTATGTAAAAACTTGTTTTTTGTTGCTTGTTTTTGTGTGTGTTCCTGTTGCATTGTATTAGTCATTGATTTTCACATTGTTTTTTTTTTTTGTTGTTTTTTTAGCGGGTTTAAATGATGTTTACTTAACATTAAAATATGAGGTATTCAGCAAATTTGGTGTTTCATATTCTGATTGCAACTTGCTGTGGTTTAAAAATAGCCAGAACCACAAGTTGCACGTGTGTGTGCGTGTGTGTCTGACAAAATGAGCTGTGTTGGAAAAGCCAAGCATTGTTAGACTAAAATGTGTCATGGCTTTTCTGAATAAACATTAACAATAACACCACATGGAAAGGCCAATAGATAAATCTATCAGCTCACTGACTGTATTCCAATAGGGGCAGCTGGTCTCATTAACTTCAGATGCAATTGGATGAGAAAATGGCTGCATCTTTGCATTGAATCCGGAGAGGATTGAGTTCTAAGAAGACCGTGTATGTGTCGCAAATTTAACTAGCTATCAAACGGCACCAACCAAACACATCAGAGGTCTCTGTCACATGAGAGGAATAACATGAATATGTTGCGTCTGTTCAAATCAAATAACTAGTTTTCACAAAGACAACAAAGATTAATTCAATAATTCCCAGAGGAATATTTGAATGCTCAGAAGTTGCTCTGTAAAATTATCTGAATTATTGGGGATAAAAGAAAAGTGGTGGGGTTGATAAGGTTTAGTTCCTTTTATATTTTTGAAAAAAATTCTTATGATCACCAAGGCTGCATTTATTTGATAAAAAAAAAAAAAAAAAAAAAAAAAAAAACAGTTAAAAAAAAAAAAAAAACACTCCAAGACTAAGCATTGTCCATTTAATCACCATTTATTATTATTGAAGTATACGGCAAACTGATATTAACAGTTCACATTTTTTATTTTTTTATTTTCAGTAGATGGAAGCAAAAAAAGAAAAAGACATTAGAAAGAAACTCCTTATTCTTGTGTTCTGAAATAAACTCATTTATGTTTAAAAATCTTTAGGCTGTTAGTGTAATCAATAATTCTTTATGTGCACGCCATGAACTTACTGTGACCTATCTGCATTTCTTCAGCTCGCCACCTGGGACCCCATCCACGGACTGAACGGGACACTGACAGATCGAAAGCTGGAGAACAACATGCGCGGGGTGGTCCTGCGGGTGGTCACTGTACTGGTATGTACCGTTACAGCTAGTAATGTCAAGTCAAGGGCTTTATACGTCACCTTGCAGCTACAATAGTCCTCATAACTACAAAGTTTTACAAGATGTCAGTGCTCTATTATTCACCGTTGCTCAGAGATGTCTTGCCCTTTACCTCTCTAATATAAATGACATCAAACTGACTTAATTAGGACTTCACATGTCTCAGAGTTCTTCTGTTTGACTGGACCTCATAAGGTTGAAATAACCCCAGAGTAATCCATATTCATTTCAGTGAGCTCCAGAGGTCTGTTCACATCAAGTCACCCGTCTCTAAGTTCATTAAGAGTGAATTTTGGGGTGCGATGAACGTAGACCAGGGGAGCCGGGTTATATTGAGATTTGAGTTTTGCTATCTACCCTCCAGCGCTGATTTGAGTGAGTCCCTGGAGTTCTTTAAAGATTCAGAGGTTTAAATTCTTCATATTCCTGCTTTGAAGTCGGTCGGAGAAGAAAGAGGTGATGCTGCTTCTTTGCGTCTTTCCTCTTACTCTCCTTTACCCCTCTTTTTTCCTTTATTCTGTGATTTCTCGCCGTGACAGAATGCTCTGTGAATGAACAATCGGTGGAGGCTGTCGCATTAATGCACCCCCCCTAGTGGCGGATAAGGTAGAACTGAATGCACGCATGCGCATTTTGGTAAACTGTAGATCCTGGAGGACAGTTAGAGGGTATCACAGAGAGCTGAAACATTGTGTGGCCCAGACAGTATCTGGAGACTTCTGTAAATATGGTAAATTGTGTATCGTCTAACTGGTCACTGACTGCATAATCACATTACAGTAGATCAAATATTTAACAAACAAACAAACAAACAAACACACTAGCACTTGGTGGATCTGTGGAATGTATAAAAGATGAGTGTTGCAATTTTTATCAAGTCTAAATAAGTTTCTTAGCTCCAGTAAAATTTGCAAACAGTGAACCAACTGAACTCGAACTAAGTAACAACAGTCTTGTGATTGAAGAATAGAGTTTGTTCTGTTACATTACTTTATTTTGCACATTATTATTAACTAAAATGTTATTTTTGTTGAAACAAAATACAGTAAGACATTTTTTTTTAATTTAATGGAAGAAGTAATATAGTCAAATAAAATAAAAATGACTATTACTTAAGTTCAAGTTCAAGTTCAAGTTGAGCTTTATTGTCATTCTGCTACATGTGTGGACATATAGTGGAATGAAATGTCGTGTCTCGCGGGACCACGGTGCTACATACTAGTTAAGCATAAGATAAACATACAACAATGCAAATATAGGAAAAACAATAGAGCTATACAACAGTTTAACCATCTGACTATACATATGCTATAAATACTATTTAACTACTATACCTAGTTGACTACACATACACAAACTGAGACTGTACAAGAACTTTACATAAATACTGTACATGAAATTGTGCTAAAGAGATATTTGTACATGAAAATGTGCAGAAAAAATATATATTTTGTACATTAAATTGTTCAGAAGAGAGGTTTTGTGGGAAGCAGCACATAGTGCAAAAAGATTTAGTAGTGCAATGATCAAGTAAACATATTATTTTGTAGTGCAATGTTCAAGTAAACATTTATTATCTTATTGAGTCTTTGTAGCAGGGAGTGTTTATAGAAAGTGTCTAGTGTGCATATAGTGGGATGAGTGCGTTACTACAGGTGGTTTGTATAGCCCACTCACCTGTGTGTAGCACACTCAGAATTGCACTTAGGAAAATTGTCAATAGTTATTTATGATTTGGGGGGCTGAGGTGTTCATGGTTTCAGAGGGGGACAGGGAGATTGGAGTTAAGAGCTCTCACAGCCTAGGGAAAAAAGCTGTTGAGCAATCTGTCTGAACGAGCTTTGATACTCCGGTACCTTTTACCTGATGGCAGGAGCGGGAAGAGGTTATGGGAGGGGTGGGTGGGGTCCTTCACGATGCTGGAGGCCTTGCTGGAGCATCGTGCAAGGAAAATGTCCAGGATGGAGGGGAGAGGGGCACCGATGATCTTTGCGGCAGTGTTCTCTGTCCGTTGTAGGGTCTTGCGGTCAGCGGCACTGCAGTTCCCATACCAGACAGTGATGCAGGTGGTCAGCACGCTCTCAATGGTGCCCCTGTAGAAAGTGGTGAGGATGGGTGGAGGGAGACTTGCCCTTTTCAGCCGGCGGAGAAAGTGGAGGCGCTGTTGTCCCTTCTTGTTGAGTGACGTGACGTTGGTGGTCCAGGTAAGATCCTCTGTGATGTGCACTCCCAGGAATTTAGTGCTACCGACTCTCTCCACGGTTGAGCCGTCGATGGTCAGTGGGGGGTGGTCAACAGAATTTCTCCTGAAGTCCATCACAACCTCTTTTGTCTTAAGTGTTCTTCCATTTTTCTGTTTTTCAGAACAAAAAGTATTTCCAACAAATATGTGACCCTGGACCACAAAACCCGTCTTTAGAATAAATTTTTTGAAATTGAGATTTTTACATCATCTAAAAGCTGAATAAATAGGTTTTCCATTGATGTATGGTTTGTTAGGATAGGACAATGTTTCGTTGAGATACAACTATTTGAAAATCTGGAATCTGAGGGTGCAAAAAAATCGAAATATTGAGAAAATTTAAAGTTGTCCAAATGAAATCCTTAGCAATGCATATTACTAATCAGAAATTAAGTTTTGATATATTTACAGTAGGAAATTTACAAAATATCTTCATGGAACATGATCTTTATTAGAGCCCGACCGATATATCGTTTTGCCGATTTTATCGGCGGATATGAGCCTGTCGCAGATATATCGGTATCAGTGAATATGCCGCCGATATGCCACCAATATGAACATTTTTTTACAGAACATAAAATGCAGATAAAATGCTTGTATATGGTGTAATTACATAGTTCTTTTCAGCAGAGTGCGCTCCATTGTTTGCTACTGGCGACCTGGATGAAACGCTTTAAAGCTTAAGTGTATGGAATACCATTGAAACTTTGAACGAACATATCTCTGTAACAGCGCGGGAGATCCGCATCAAATTCGGGGGATCCCTTCAGCTTGAGGAACCCTCTCGAACGCCGAATCGAGTGTACGTCTCAAGGCCCCCTTTCGAATGAGACCACCCCCGTGTCTATAGCTCCCGGGGTCCGGGAGTTACGGGCGGTTAAATTTACGGTCGGGCGCCGACCGATCTGGTGATCCCGGGGGGCTACTGAGGCGTGGAGGGTGGCGTTCGAGAGGGCTCCTCGAGCTGAAGGGATCCCCCGAATTTGGTGGAGATCCGCCGCCGCGTTCGCGAGATAATGACATCAGCCAACACTTTAACTTCAGTAAAGAGGTCTCTTGTTCTGGCTGCAGCATTCAAGCGTTGTCTTATTCGACCGTAAGTGCCCTGCGAAGTGTACTTCACATGATATTCCGCCATGATTCCAGTTCCAAGGGAACGTACACGTTACATTCAAAGGGCATTAAAGTGCGCGAGATGTGAATTTAAATTGTATTTATTTACAGTGGTATATTATGTCACACTTCACACTTCTCTAGTAAGTTTCGTCTGTGTGTGAAGACAGTAGCGCAAATCCGTGGATGAATGTTCTGAAGTGAAATAAACTTCAACGGTATCAAGTTTAATGGAACTGAATTGAAATTAAGTTAAATTAACTTCACCTTTACTGTTCAGTGCACTGATGTCAGACTCATTTTGGATAATAAAGTTTATTGTTAAATTGTTAAAATGCCCTGCCTCCATTACATATCTTTGTCACGTCATTATAAGTGTTTGATCACCACATTTGAGTGAACATTGCAATAAATGTGTTTATGTATATATATTCTGTTTATGTATATACTATAGTATTCTATATATAGTACCAGTCAAAAGTTTGGACACAGGAATGGGAAAGTCTCCAAACTTTTGACTGGTACTGTACTATAATATACACAAAGAATATCGGCCGATATATCGATATCGGCCTTTTTTTTGCCCTAATATCGGTAACGCCCCCCAAAAAACCCATATCGGTCGGGCTCTAATCTTTATTTAATATCCTAATGAAGTTTTGGCATAAAAGAAAAATTTATCATTTTAACCCATGCAATGTATTGTTGGCTATTTCTACAAATATACCCATGCTACTTATGACTGGTTTTGTGGTTCAGGGTCACATATCATCAACTATTAAATATAATTAGATTTAATAACCTTGTTTTGTCAGAAAAAGTTTTTTTTTTTTTTTGGCCAATATCAGATTTGAGTATGAACTGTTCATGGTCCCTAACTGACATAGGGACTTAAACATGGAGGACACTGAAATCAGCGCTTAAAGGCACACTCCACTATTTTTTAAAATAGGCTCATTTTCCAACTCCCCAAGAGTTAAACAGTTGAGTTTTACCATTTTCGAATCCATTCAGCCATTCATTTTGTGTAACTGGTACTATTGATCAGCATTGGAAGGCAGTATAATAGCCTTTATGCATGTGTTTTAGGTTCATTTTTGTAAGATTTTTGTAAGATGGAGAGACAAATCTGTACTTATTTCAGAAAGTATTGATGATAGTGATATGAGTGCATCAAAAAATCAGGTTGTAGTAATAAAACAAGTTGTTGAGGACAAAGGAAGATAGAAGCAATGAGCGTGAGGGCAGTGATGAAGAATAGGTTGTTGTGGAAGTCAGGCATTTGGGTAAATTATTGTATGCCAGTTTGAAAGATATGATCCATACAACAAGCAGAGGTCAGGAAAGATGCCAACGTCTATTGACATTATTATACTGACAGGCAGCGATGCTCCAATGATGACTGCACAAGTCAACATCTACTTATGTGTGGGGTACACTGAAAAAGAAGAGTCTTGTTGACTTTCACTTGTGCTACGATAATTGATTTGAAATTCCAAGATGAAACACAATGTTAAAGTTGTTTTAATGCTTTTGAAACACTAAGACATGGTTTTCAGGCAGTGAAATTGCATCAGAATTTGTCAAGTTTTAGACATTTTCACGCACGAGTTCCAAATCAAATATAGTAGCACAAGAAAAAAATTAAGTGTTCATGAAACAGTAAGACCTTCTCACTTCTTTTCAGTGAAAAGGCATTTGATTGTGTGTGAAGTTTCAGACAATTTGCCAAAAAATAATTTACCCTAATGGGACAACGTCAGTTATAAATGACGGATCCCTAAAAAAAAAGGTCAAAGTTCAGATGAAGAAAACAAATTTTGGAAAATGATTTTACTCCTAAATATATGTAAAATATAAAGTCCATTATTTTTTAAGCTGTGAATTCACCATTAGTCCTATAGAGGGGTAAAACTTGACTCTTCTGTAGTTACATCGTGTACTAAGACTGACGGAAAATGAAAAGTTGCGATTTTCTAGGCCAATATGGCTAGGAACTGTACTCTCATTCCGGTGTAATAATCAAGGAACTTTGCTGCCGTACCATGGGTGCA
This sequence comes from Spinibarbus caldwelli, assembly GCA_039654775.1. Lineage (NCBI taxonomy): Eukaryota > Metazoa > Chordata > Actinopteri > Cypriniformes > Cyprinidae > Spinibarbus > Spinibarbus caldwelli. Next base: position 17,234,502 of record CM077248.1, on the reverse strand, counting down.
GCAGGTGCAATGATATTACCCAAAGCTGCTTGCACAGGGAGCATGTCTTGCAACCATGGAGACATTTGTGAGAGATGCTGCATAATATCATTGCACCTGCTACACCCATGGTACGGCAGCAAAGTTCCTTGATTATTACGCCGGAATGAGAGTACAGTTCCTAGCCATATTGGCCTAGAAAATCGCAACTTTTCATTTTCCGTCAGTCTTAGTACACAATGTAACTACAGAAGAGTCAAGTTTTAAATAGGAAAAATATCAAAACTCTTTGGTCAATTTTGAGCGAGATGCTAACGGTCTAATCATATTCAATGATCTATGTTAAGCTGCAGCTAAAAGTGCTACCATCAGACACCGGAGATCGGCTGAATGGATTTTGAAAATGGTAAAACTCAACTGTTTAACTCTTGGGGAGTTGGAAAATGAGCCTATTTTCAAAAATAGTGGAGTGTTCCTTTAACAAGTTCATTTATAAGCCGATGTGCTACAGAAGCCTGTGAATTCATGCACAGACAATAGGGAGAATGAAGATGAGGATGAGAAAGAGAAGAGGAAAGTTCTACTTTTCATAGTTTTCAGATGCAAAATCAGATTCTTTTTGGTTTGTGCTGTTCACATTGTTATGAAAAAAAACAGATCTGACTTACATGAGCACAAAAAAAAAAAAAACTGATTTTGGCCACTTTTTTGCATGGAGTCTGAACATAGCATTATCAGTTAATCATATTATATTATAGTGCTATCATGTCAATATTCTGTATCTATTAAGAATGAAACAGAGTTTGTCTTATCTGTACCACTGGCACTGAATGTTCTGCTCAAAGACCCCGGGATAATAAGATGGAGACTTTTATTTGCAGTTCACAGGTTTTCCAGCCAGGCATTAATTTACAGTCTTTACATAGAAACTAATTGAAGCTGTGATGTCCTAGAGTGCGAAATTGTAATTTCTAGTTCAAACATTGTATTAAAATCAGGATGAATCGTTCCTCAAAAATTAAAGTAAAAATGAAGAAAGATAGAGTGCCAGTGCAGTACCATAAAGCCTTGTGGTGAAACATATGGTTAGGGAGGCGGGGAGCTTGGAACCATGGGATATGTTGTCGTTTGTAAAGTAAACCTTCAGGTGGATGGGGAAGGCGCATGCTCCCTGCTGGTGGCTGATGGAGCGCTCCCTTCGGTCTTACAGCTAGTTGGTAGAGGCCCGTCGGATCCTTGCAACTTAAACTCCATGCTGCTCCCAGCTGCCCCAGTGGCAAGCGTGTCAGGATACGCGACGTGCCAGCTCTGACAGCTCTTCACCAGTCTGAGAAATGCTGGTGCTGTTCCAAACACTAAAACTGACTGAGAACACACACACACATCTGCCGTGAAACCTTGCAGTCTCAATGCAACATGACACGTTTTTGATTCACTCACCAGTGGATCATAGCTGCATGCATGAGAGAATCTTCAAAACATCTGAAAAGATGGAAAAAAGACTGAAGTATAGTATATTCGTATGAATTAATAATGAAGTTAATATGAATTAATATGAATTATTAATGAATTCATATATAGACAAAAAAATAATGAATATTGTTTTAATTCATTCATAATCTTCATTGCATTGTTTGGTATTATCACATGAGATTTTACAACCTAAACTAGCCTTGTCATAAAAATTTTAAATAATCTTTTTTGATTTGAAAATGATGTTTAAAGAGACTTATTGATCTTGACAGGAGCCTGCGGGGATCCTCTGTATGATATCATTTCCTGTTCTGTGTTCCTGCACTGTATGATTTGATTTGGCAGACTGACGTATTTTTTTTTTTCAGACAGATTTTTTTCTAAGAGAAAATAGTAAAAAGTATATCATGATTTTAACTATATTTTTGTTTTCTTTATCGTGATATCAGGACATTTGCATAATCTAGAAATGCTTGGTTTTATGCTCCCAATATCAAAATAAATTTTAATGCAAAAATTCATTGTACGTTTGAATTGCGTTTTATGTAGTTTTGAATATATTAATGGAATAGTTTACCCAAAAATGAAACTTTGCTGAAAATGTACTCAACCTCAGGCCATTTGAGATGTAGATGAGTTTGTTTCTTCATTGGAACAGATTTGGAGAAATGTATGATTATATCACTTGCTCATCAATGGATCCTCTGTAGTGCATGTGTGCCATCAGAATGAGACTACAAATGGTTGATAAAAAAAAAAAAAAAAACATCACAATAATTCACAAGTAATTCACACAAAACATCACAATAATTCACAAGTAATTCACACGACTCCAGTCCATCAATTAATGTCTTGTGAGGTGAAAAGCTGTGACTTTGTAAGAAACAAATCCATAATTAAGGCATTTTAACTTTAAACTATCTCTTCTGGAGTCCATAATCCAAACTAATGCTTTCTGTAGTGGAAAAGTCCTTCCCCTTTTAATTATAAATTCCCAGTCTTAACGATAAATGCATTTATTCCAAACAGCACTTTGCTTCATGAGATGTTAATTAATGGATTGGAGTCATCGGCTATTTGTACTCTCATTCTGACGGCACCCATTCACTGCAGAGGATCCATTGGTGAGCAAGTGATGTGATGTTAAATTACTCCAAATCTGTTCCTATGAAGAAAAAAAACTCATCTCTCTTAAATAGTCTGAAGTTGAGTAAACTGTCAGCAAATTTTCACTTCTAGATGACCAGTTCCCTTAACAAATAGTGTCACAACATCAACCTATATGCATACATGCAGCAACAGTACTTACAGAATGATGTTTATGTTAGCAACATGCATCACCATAGCCTGTGCTGATCCATGCCTGCTATTGATTTCCATAGTAGCGGCAGAGATTGTCCACAAGATCTATGTGAATTTGAATCACTGCACATGTAGTCGTGTGGAAGGGATGGCCGTATAATAAGAGGGGGAATCGATGCAACATGCGTTGAACACGGGTGGGGGGTGCGTACCCCTTCTGGGCCGGCTCAATAAGAGCAAGACAACATCTCAGTGTAGATAAAAAACGACACTGGAGGAATCCTGTTAAAAGGGTCATTGTCGCTGTGCTTTTGCCCCTGGTCTAAGTGCTACAGATATTCTTCAGATCGTGCTGATGGCCAATTGGGCCGGGAGAATCCGGCAGGGGTCTTGCACAGGCCCCTCAGAGGGAAGTCTGATAGATGGCACCTCTTGGCTATAGTGCGAGTTGGCATGCATATCCTCACTTCCTCTAATAGCTTATTGAGCGAGGGGGGTCTGGTGAGGATTAGAAAGCGCTGGCTTAATGTGCAGGCTGCATGCAGTCAATAACGCTCCTTCCATGATAAATCTGCCTGACATATTCCCAGAAACACTTCAGACATCAATAGGGATTTGTTTAAGAGAATATGAAAAATAAACAGCAGGCCATTATTTTCACTGGGCCGCCGGCGCTACGCTAGCGTGGTATTGGTTCGCGATGGTACGTGTGCGTAGCTGTTGGAGACTCTGGGAGGAGATGTTTTCTGGTCACATGATGGTTGGTTATTGGCCTTTAGCTAGCAGTTGTGTGTTGAATATAGCCATTCAGGCTTGTGAAAGCTCCTTGCTAAGTTCAGCTCAGATGTCCAACTTTGCAAGTATTTTAGTGCAGATAAATAAGGGTATGTAATTCGCTGGTGTTGTCAAGTGATTGGATATCATACTAGAGTGATTTCTAATAGACTTCAACAAAAAGTTATAGTTTGTGATGTTCAATAAACTAGGAATTAAACTAGATTCAAACTTCATGATGGTAAAGGGGAAGGAAAGAGTTCCAGCTGGTCTGTGGTTTATTTTTTATTTCTTTATTTTGCATTTAGACTAAAATATATAAGCCGTTATTCACTGATAAGGGACAGGAGGGAGGTTTTTCACAAAAAATAAGGACCTGTTCCTCACACAGATTATATGGCTTCAGAAGACTTTGAACTTTTTTACACTTGGAGTTTTCAGAGTTGACAGGAACAGCAGTTCTATAGAAAAAAAGGAACATTTACTTTCTGTACAGTTCCTCCTTTTGTGTCCAGTAGAAATGTTAACATCATACAAGTTTGAAATTACATGAGACTCTCTGTTTAATTTGACAGTTTTTCTTCTGGCTCTGTTTGGAATGTAGCACCCAGAATACAGTGATTCTTTGTAGCTTTTAAGATGTGAAGAGCTTGAAAGTCTTGAGTCTGAAAAAATGTGGAGTAAATGGTTGTGATATGTTGAATGAATATGGCTTTTGAGACGTATATTTTGAAAGTGTGTGTTAAGAAAAATAAGAAGCGGGGCTACCTTTGGTCTTTTTGGGTTTGATCAAGATGGCTAGATGAACCATATGTGCCCACTGTGATACTTTAATCTGGTTCTGAAGACTTCTTCCCTTTGTAATTTCGAGTTTTCAGTTTCTTTCATTGCTCTTCAGAATCTAGTGTTGTGGCCTTCAAGTTAGTCCTTCTTTTAGAAGCCTCATGATTTTCAGAAACCCCCTCAATATATTTTCATTCTACCCTCCCAGAAGTTCAACTGATATGATTGTGAGAGAATAGTGCAAATGTACATATATCTCTGTCGTACTTCCACAGTTTTGGGAACTTGCTTGTCCTTGAGTGTTTTCTTTTCAGCATTACTGAAGACATTTCCACTGCTCACACAGAGTCCTTGCTAAACTTCCTCCTTATAAAAAAAATAAGCATTTTCTCCATGTGACCTTCAGAAACTCTCCAGAGCCATTTTGGCAGTGTATGACAATGTTTGTAGACTTTTATGAAACACCAGTAGGCCCAAGGCTCAGACTAAATCCAAATCGCATCATATCCACCTCCATAGTCTGCCAAGCTGGTTTTGGAGATCCAAGGAGACTCCGCTCATCTTTATCAGTGGAGAACGACTAATCAATTCAAATGGCGACCTGTCTCGCTGCTTCAGAAGAACATTCGTTCAGCCATGGGCAGAGCTAATGCTTGTATGATGAGTGTGAATCCGGGTATATATTTTTCATCGTAAAGACTTAATTTCTTTGATGTGAGCACAGTAAAACCTTAAATCCCTAATTGAACATTAGGGATCTTATGAGTCAGTCAGAACCCACTATGAATAATGCATGACTGACAAGCACCATCAAGTTAAGTAATGTTTTGATAAATGTGAATCTTTATATTGAACTGAGAGAGAATGGTATGTTCTGACCCCTTTCTTACTGAACGTGACGCTTTTGTTATTATTTCAGAGCATTCATGCCTTCATTTTCATTCCAGGAAATTATGAACTAAACTGTTTGAAGTGAACCATGTAAATGTCACTTTCACTACTTTTAGTATGATAATGATGGAACGCTAATAATTTAGCATGTCACTAAGGCCGATCTGCCCTGGTGTGACAGTGAGAAAATTTCCTCTTTGAAATGAATCAGAGATCATCACTAGATGTTCTTTACCCAAATATGCCATTTCATTTGATTTCATTTTCCTATTTATTTGATCAAAATGACATTATCATTATTATAGCATTATCATATAAATAATTTATAGGTTTTATGTATTAAATATATACAAATATATTAAAACGGGGGAAAAAAAACAGAAAAATAAATATGCATATTTTAAAGAATAATTTATGCAGTCTTGATATAATTTTAATTTTAAAAACATACATCTACACTTTTCTATTGTTGTCCTTCTGTTTTTCAAGAGAACACTGTCATCTTATATTTGTGAAAATATTTATAAAATAAAGCTTTAATTTTTTATAGTGGGGGGAATAAATTTGATCCACTGCTGATTTTGTACGTTTGCCCACTGAAAAAGAAATGACCAGTCTATAATTTTAGTGGTAGGTTTATTTTAACAGTGAGAGACGGAATAACAACAAAAAAATCCAGAAAAACGCATTTCAAAAAAGTTATGAATTGATTTGCATTTTAATGAGTCAAATGAGTATTTGATCCCCTATCAGTCAACAAGATTTCTGGCTCCCAGGTGTCTTTTATACAGGTAAGGAGGTGAGATTAGGAGCTCTCTGTTAAAGGGAGTGCTCCTAATCTCAGTTTGTTACCTGTATAAAAGACAACCTGTCCACAGAAGTAATCAATCAATCAGATTCCAAACTCTCCACCATGGCCAAGACCAAAGAGCTGTCCAAGGATGTCAGGGACAAGATTGTAGACCTACACAAGGCTGGAATGGGCTACAAGACCATCGCCAAGCAGTTTGGTGAGAAGGTGACAACAGTTGGTGTGATTATTCGCAAATGGAAGAAACACAAAATAACTGTCAATCTCCTTCTGTCTGGGGCTCCATGCAAGATCTCACATCATGGTGAAAGTGTTGTGGTCAGATGAGACCAAAATCGAGCTCTTTGGCATCAACTCAACTCGCCGTGTTTGGAGGAGGAGGAATGCTGCCTATGACCCCAAGAACACCATCCCCTCCGTCAAACATGGAGGTTGAAACATTATGCATTGGGGGTGTTTATCTGCTAAGGGGACAGGACAACTGCACCGCATCAAAGGGACGATGGATGGGGCCATGTACCGTCAGGGCATTGAAGCCAGCCAGGGCATTGAAAATGGGTCATGGATGGGTATTCCAGCATGACAGTGACCCAAAACACACGGCCAAGGCAACAAAGGAGTGGTTAAAGAAGAAACACTTTAAGGTCCCGGAGTGGCCTAGCCAATCTCCAGACTTTAATCCCATAGAAAATCTGTGGAAGGAGCTGAAGGTTCGAGTTACCAAACATCAGCCTCGAAACCTTAATGACTTTGAGAGGATCTGCAAAGAGAAGTGGGACAAAATCCCTCCTGAGATGTGTGCAAACCTGGTGGCCAACTGCAAGAAACCTCTGACCTCTGTGATTGCCAACAAGGGTTTGCCACCAAATACTAAGTCATGTTTTGCAAAGGGGTCAAATACTTATTTCACTCATTAAAATGCAAATCAATTTATAACTTTTTTGAAATGTGTTTTTCTGGATTTTTTTGTTGTTATTCTGTCTCTCACTGTTCAAATAAACCTACCATTAAAATTATAGACTGATCATTTCTTTGTCAGTGGGCAAACATAGAAAATCAGCAGGGGATGAAATAATTGTTTTCCCACTGTATATAAATAAAAACTAATATGTACATTGCATTGGTATTTTCTATCTTTTTTTAGCTTATTTTCTGTTACAGTCTTGGTAAGTTAACAGTATCATAAAGATTATTTGTGATTTTTATTTTTTTATTTATTTTATTATTATTTTTTTTTTTTTTGTCTAAAGGCCTGCTGTGTCATATACTGTTTATCCTTTTCCAGGGTTCCTTTAGTTCCTCTCTGGCTGGAGTTCAAACCCGTAGTCTTTGTGAGATCAGCCCAGATCCTCCTGTATTATCTGTGAAATTCACTCAACTACCCTAAAAACAAAGCTATACATATTTACTTTCCTCACATTACTCTTGATTGGATATGACGTGGCACTAATTCCCCTCTGACTTTTTTCCACAGCTCAAAGAGGAGGTTAAAGCCAAGTGACATTAAGCTTTAGCCCATATACAGCAGCATTGCCTCCTGCTGAAAATAAAATCAAATTATGAGCATTAGCTAAGCCGCTGTAGGAGCTTATGCATCTGCTTCAGGTAAACACTTGTGTCAGCTCAGGAACAGATCTGCCACCCTCAGAATCATGAACGTCAAGCTGTGTTCTCAGTAGACTATTTATGATACCCTGCTGACTCTAAACCGGTGCCCTCACTTACCTCAATGTCCGTAGGCATTACCGTTGGACTGTTTTTGTATGTCTCTCTTAATACTCTGACTGTTCTTGTTGCTTTTAGCTCAATGATTTAGTCCCTTTATAAGCCGATATAATGACTTCTCTGCTATTGCTCTTTCCAGGAAGAACATTTGTGATGGTCTCAGAAAATGTGCTTGGCAAACCTAAGAAGTACAGGGTTTCTCAATCGATGTACTGGACGCTCTGGCCAACTACCTTGGCTTCAAATATGAGATCTATGTGGCCCCTGATCACAAATATGGCAGCCAGGCAGGCTGATGGAACTGGAATGGTCTTATAGGAGAACTGGTTTTTAAGGTAAGACACAATGTCTATCTGGGATGTGCAAAATCTTGAATTGGGAAGCGTGAATTTAAATTGAATTTAGCTAAACCCTCAGGAAGTTGAATTGGAATGACAGAAGAAAAATGTATTTGTTGCATTCTGGGAATGATGATATTTCCACCCTAAGCCCCAAAGTCCTCAAAATCAATCAATCGTGCAGTCCGTCTGTGTGTCAATCTATCTATCTGTCTGACTTAAAACTTCACCCTTGTATAACTGACATGTTTAAATTTAGTTTTAAATGCTGCAAAACTCTGCTCATTTATGTATATATACACTACATGGTCAAAACTATTATATGTGAACACTCCTTATAATAATGAGTTGGCTAGATGAAATCCAAGAGCTTTCTGACCCTCCATAGACAGCAACACAACTGACACATTCAAGGCCCAGAAAGATAGTAAAGACATTGTTAAAATAGTGCTTGTGACATCAGTGGTTCAACCTTAATTTTATGAATTTAATTTTTGCGTCGTGGTACTCTTGTGAACACGCATTGAAGACTGACACAGAAGAGATGAAATCGTTGAATTATTTTTGCAAAAAGTATTCTCGTAGCTTCATAAAATTACAGTTGAACCACTGATGTCAAATGGACTATTTTAACGATGTCCTTACTACCTTTCTGGGCCTTGAACGTTTCAGTTGCGTTGCTGTCTATGGAGGGGTCAGGAAGCTCTCAGATTTCATCAAAAATATCTTAATTTATGCTCTGAAGATGAAAGGTCTTATGGGTTTGGAATGACGTGATGCTGAGTAATTAATAACAGATTTTTCATTTTTGGGTGAACTAACCCTTTAAGTGTTAATGCTTATTTAAAGCTGAAAGTATCATTTCAAACTATATTAATGATGCAGAATTATTTTAGTGCAGTCAGCACTGCTTTTGATTTGGCCTACTATAATACAGTATGGCTGAATGCTACAGACTTGTGTGCTTTGCATTGGCTATCTTGGGCTTTTCAATTTCCCTAGTATTCCAAAACAGTCTGCACTACTTTGATAAAGAAGAGCGCAGATTTCTTACATGTGAATGAGGGAAAACCTCATACTGAAATGTTGTCCGCTGGCAGATAAACAAAAGGCAAATCACGCAGCAGTGAGAGGTCAGATGCACATTTTCAGGGCCATTACTCCAAAACTCCCGCTGTTTTCCATTCCACAGCTTTTTCAGTTCTGTGACACCACCTCCATTCCTACTGCTTTCTGCGCTTATAATATTCTCACCACCTGTTCGATCAGAGGAATAGAAACATGAGCCACAGTGTACTGCTGCTTATCTTCATTTCCAGAGAGATAGACCAAAACGCAAGGAAAATATTAAGGAGCACTAATCCCATTGCTACCGTCTCTGTTGATGCATTGTTTTCCAGCAACTTCACATCTGTGTGCTTTCATGATACCCAAGACCTTTGATGTTTTATTGCAATTCGGTATTTCAGCAAAAGAAGTTTTGATTTTTCGTTTGCTTTTTGTATTCTAATCTTGTAAAAACAATTTTAAAAAGGCTGTTATGACATGATACAACAGGCCAGGCATTACAAAGGGGGGGAAAATGTTTCTTTAAACTACAAATGTTTGGGTCAATACGATTCATTTATTTATTTATTTTTGATTAAATGAATATTTTTGTTCAGCAAGTGTGCATTAAAAATGGATGACTGAAGTGACAGTGCAGAGGGGGGGGGGGGGGGGGGGGGTGGGGGGGGGGGAATTACAGTTTTTGAAAGATCATGTGACGAGTTAATGGCTGCTGAAAATCCAGCTTTGTCATCAAAGGAATAAATTCTGTTTATAATGTATTAAAATAGAAAAACAGTTATTTTAAAATGTAATAATATTTCACAATATTACTGTTTTACTGTTTTTAAAACAAGCAAATGCTTCTGGGTAAGCATGAGAGACGTACTTAAAGCATCAAATCTTACACACTTTTGAACTTGTGTATATTTATATATACTGCAATATTTACACCTCAACACTTGTGTAGATGCTCACACAAAATAATAATCTTTTGTGCCAAGCTTTACTTGGAATATAATTATCAATCTGTATACCCATACAGTAGATTGCTTTTGCAGTATATAACCATTCTGCTTTTCTAAGCATTTTTTACTTGACAGACCATGAAATTAGCAGATTTAGTCAGCTGTGAGTAATTGTGTGTGTGTGTGTGTGTGTGTGTGTGTGTGTGTGCGTGGGTGTGTGCGTGTGTGTGTGTGTGTGTGGTGGCATAAAATGACATCAGGACATAGGGCTTACTTTATGTACATGACTTTTTTTCTTCTTACACAACTGTAGGAGATGTGTCATTTGTTGACTGATTTACAAAATCATCAATATGTATTTGAAGCTACTACTGGCTGGCTAGAATCCTGTCAGCTAAGCTTAAGTAGAAAAAAAATATATAAAAGTGCCCATTTGTTAAATATGTTGAACTGTTTCAATTTGCACTCACATTTTATAAAGTCAGCACTTGACAATCTTTTTTTTTTATTTTTTTTATTTTTTTATCACAAGTAAGTGGTGAATATTTCAAAGCTCTTAGTACTCTCCTAACAACTCAGCAAAAGGTCATTTTAAAAAATATATATATCTATTACAGCATATTTGCAGTTGACTTGGTACAATAGACAAAATCACCAAGTATCACAAAAACCAAGTGTTTCATCAATACTTAGCTGTCATTTCATTTAATCGTGCTCATAATGTAGTTAACGCTGGATAAATATCACAGCTATTATGGATTTTATGTCTATTTGTTCTTCAAATGATGGCTCGCATTACAAAACGGTAAAAAAAATCATTCAGTGCCTCTAAGGGGCAGTTTGAAACGTATTTTGTATTGTCGCTGTTGAATTAACTACTGAACTACTATTACTAAACTGAAAGAAAAAGAACTAAATCAAACTAAAACAATTTTGCAGCTTAGATCATAAAGAGCACTTTTGAACAAGATTTTGAGATGTGTTAGTGTCAAATGAATACTATCAAGCAATTTTATCTTAAAATATCACAGAAAATTTGATTCTTCTCATATGACCCCTTAAATTTAAATCAAAATTCAACAAAAAGTTAGTTCAGTAGCTTTGTATTAGGTGTACCACTTACATAAAGTCAGTCTATCCAGTACTCATTATTCTCTCTATACTGAAAGTGTAGTTTGTCAGGCCCTTGTTATAAAGTAGCAGTCTGGAACTACCAAGTTCAGGGTCGAGACAATCAGAGAGGCACTTGTTGTGTGGATTAACATTTGAGAAGTGATCCGGGCGCCGGATGCTTCTCTAACCCTGCTCAAACACAGAGGTCCTGTGGCGGTCCCTGATCTCTGAAGGTGGCCAGGCAGGTTAATGGGAGTCAGACAGGTGACACTGGCTCTCGGCCTATGATAATGACATGCCTTTGTTCTGCCGATGGTAATGTCTCTTGACAGGAACTCTCTCAGGCTGCAGAGGTCTCATCTAATCTCACCACTGCAGTGCGCACCTAGTCACAATAATTTCCAGAACTGCCAAACAAGAAAGAAAACACAAATTAGATGTTTTTTAGCATTTAAAAGCCATAGAAACAATTTTAGTTTTGGCAGCAGACAGTGTTACCGCAGTATTTACTGGAGGAAGATGCGGATATTTTTGTTTATTTGTAATGTGATTGGGGACAATGAGGAGTGCTGCGTATTTGCACGTTTACCGATTGAACATAATGGAAATGATCATTTATCATTAAGCTGATTTCTTTTTCAAGATGAGATAGCAAATGGAAATTGATTTTTACATATCAATATGTTTGTATCCTAGTATTGAAGATGAATTTACTGTGTTTCTTCATATACACAGAAGGAATAATGATATTTTAAATGACTTTTTTTTTATCCAGAATAACTTGTATTGGTTTGGTATAATATGCATTTTTATCAGTTCATTCCTGAACCCAGGAGTTGAACCTGAACTTGATGTTGCAAGTGCCATGCTCTACTGCTACTGGAGAAATATTTACCAGTATATAATAAATAAATATAATACAATCAAAATTAATAAAATATTATGATAAAGTTCACAACCTATTATAATAATTAAAACATTTATTTAAAAAAAAGCATTTATTTTATATATAGATTACAAAATAATTTTACTTAACTTCAATGAATGTTTCAGTGATATGGCCAGTTTTACTGGTACTGCTACTGAAATTTAAACCCGAGGCAATGTTAAAGTGCTTATGTCATAGGTAATCATATTTTCCTTGATTATGTGATAACAGTGTTTTATTATGTACG